>JAFMPE010142475.1:2624-13033 GCA_024759925.1 Ficus religiosa
TTTCGAAGAGTCCGATTTTCTTGAAAACCTCAATTGAAGAAAGATTTAGGTGGTGGGAAGCCATGTTTGATGGGATCCAGAGAAGAGAGCAAATAAAAGAGAATGAGGAACCACCAAAAAAATTGAAGAGAATGAGAAACTACACGTTGAGGACTATATTTAAGAGCCTTTGCCATTAGGGAAAAAAAAAAAAAAACCAAAAAAACAAAAAATTTGCTAGCAGTCCCTTCTGAAAAAGCAAACATACGTTTATATTGAATATCGTCTAGCACCATCATGTACGACATATGACATGGAACATGTACGTCTACAATTAATTACCTCGTCTTTTATTATTTTTATCTCTTTTATTTGACAAATTATGTGCTTTTTTAAGAGCAAAGTAATAATATCAATTTGGGTCATGTAAAAAAAAAAACTACTTTTTTTTTTATATTTTTTATTTTTTGGTGGGTAGGTGATTCATTAAATTGAAAATATGGCAAATAATAATTTTAATAATAAAACCAAGCAGTAAAACTAATAATAATAAAACCAATAATAACAAATTCAATCAACAGAATATGATAGCTTTATTTTTAATTATAAGTAAATTATTGACTTAGATTCCTGACTTTAAAACATCTCAAAATGACTCATTAATTAATGAAATTATCTTAAATTTCACGATAAGATGTATTAGTGTAACTTATAGATCAAATGTTATAGTGATTCTTGACTTCAAAACATCTCAAAATGACTTATTAATCAATTAAATTGTCTTAAATTTCACGGTAAGATGTATTATTTTAGGAGAAATTGGTAACTAACTTTTAGATGTGTATCGAAAGTAAGAGACTACCAAATCTTATTGGTTGATTCTAATATCGTGAGAAGTTGTAAAAAAATTGACTTTTATGGTAATTTTATTATTTGGCTTTTGGATTTTGATCATCTATGCAAATGTAGAGATATCAAAAAATTATTGTATTAGGAGTGGCTAGATGATTATGTATGTTTGTTAAAGGGTTTATTAAATGGTTTGTTTGTTGTTTTAGTTTTTCTTTCTTTCTTTTTTTTTTTTCACCCATCAATCATCCAATATTCTAAAACTAAAACTAAAACGGCAAATAAACCTTTTAATGTACATACATTATCATCTACCACTCCTAATACAATAATTTTTGAAAATCTCCAAATTTTACATAGATGATCAAAATTCAAAAATAAAATGATAAAATTACCATAAAAGTCAATTTTCTTATAACCATCCACAATACTAGAATCGACCAACCAGATTTGATATAAGATAAATAAGTAACAAAAAAAGCGGCCATGACTCCGGCAAACTCATCTAGAAATTTCCAAATTGCAGCGGCCATGACTATGGTGGCGGCCTCGGCTCCAGCGACTTCTTCAAAATCAGTGTAACGAGCATAAATTTCTTTATTCTTAGACAACTCATGAATAGTATAACCCAACCTGACGAGACAAGCTACCCCAGTGATGATACCCAAAACAACGGGAATCCAGAGTCTACTACAGTACATTTTTGACGAAGTGAGAGATTAAATAATAACTTTTAGTAAGGTACACTTGACTCCAAGAATTTGGAATATTCTGGTTTCGAGGAGTCCGATTTTCTGAAAAAACCTCTATTGAAGAAAGATTTGGGTTGTGGGAAGCCATATTTGATGGGATTTAGAGAAAAGAACAAATAAAAAAGAATGGGGTGCTAGCAAAAACATTGAAAAGAATGAGGAACTACACATTTGCGAGCATTCCTTTATGAAAAAGCAAACATATGTTTGTATCGAATATTGTCCATCACTATCATGTATGGCATACGACATGGAACATGTATGTCTACAATTAATTGCCTCGCCTTTGATTATTTTTAACTCGTTTGTTTGAAAAATTATGCACTTTTCAATAGCAAAGTAACAATATGAGTTTGGATCATATATGAAAATAAAAAACAAGAAACCAACTTTTTTTTTTTTTTTTCATTTTTTGGTGGATAGGTGATTCAATAAATGGAAATATGGCAAATAATAATTATACCAATAAAACCTAGTAGTAAAACTAATAATAATAAAACCAATAATAACAAACCCAATTAACATAAATTGATAACTTTATTTTTAATTATTAACTTATAGATCGAATGTTACTGTAATTCCCGATATCAAAACTTCTTAAAATGACTCATTAATTAATGAAATTGTCTTAAATTTCATGATAAAATGTATTAGTGTAGGAGAAATTGATAACTAATTTTTAGATGTGTTTCAAAAGTAACAGATCACAAATCTATTTGGTCGATTCTAGTATCGTGGGTGGTTGCAAGAAAATAGACTTTTCTGGCCATTTTATTATTTAGTTTTGGATTTTGATCATTATGCAAATGTGGATATATTCACAAATTCTTGTGTTAGGATTTAGGAGTGGCTAGATAATCATGTATGCTTCGTAAAGGGCTTGTTTGCTATTTTAGTTTTAGCTTTAGTTTTTTTTCCCCCTCCCATCAATCATCCAATTTTCTAAAAACTAAAATTAAAACTAAAACAACAAACAAACCCTTCGTTAGACATACATGATCATTTAGCGACTCCTAATACAAGAATTTTTTAATATCTCCACATTTGCATATGATCAAATTCCAAAAATAAAATGATAGAATTACCATAAAAGTCCATTTTCTTGCAACCACTGATGATACTAGAATTGACCATCCAGATTTGATATAAGATAAACAAGTAACAAAAGAAACGGCCACGACTTCGGCAAACCAAGCTAGAAATTTGCATATTACAATGGCCATGACTCCGGCAGCGGCCTAAGCTCTGGTAGCATCCTCAGTTCCGGCAGGGGTCTCGGCTCTGGCAGCGACCTTAGCTCCGGTGACTTCCTCAACATCAGTGTAACAAGCATAAATTTCTTTGGTCTTGGACAATTCGCGAAGTGTATAACCCAACCCGGCAAGACAAGCTACCCTAACAACGACACCCAAAACAACGGAAATCTAGAGGCTGCTACAGTGCATTTTTAAGGGAGTGAGAGAATACATAATAATTGTTTGTAAGGCAAACTTGACACCAAGAATTTGGAATATTATGGTTTCGATGAGTCTATTTTCTTAAAGAGGAAATACATGTTGGGGACTACTTTATTTAAAAGCCTTTGCCATCGCGGGGGGGGGGGGGGGGCGGAAAACGAAGAGGGTGTTTGATTGGTTAGTTTGAGTTGAAATATTTTAATTGTAATAGTAAATTTTTTTGAATTTTCAGAAAAGACAAAAAATTTTTTGAGAAAAAAACAAAAATTTTTTAAGAAAAAGACAAAAAAAAAAAAGTACTACTAGAGTTGGATTGAAATGACCAAACAAACAACCCCGAATGGTTTGCAAGCAGTCGTTTCTGAAATAGTAAATAATATTTAATATCATCCATCACCATCACGTACGACATATGACAGGGAATGTGTACGTCTACAATTAATTGCCTCATCTTTTATTTGACAGATTATGCGCTTTTTCAAGAGCAAAATAACAATAACAATTTGGGTCATGCATGCAATTAAAAAACAAACAAGAAACCAACTTTTCTTATTCTTTATTTTTTGGTGGATAGGTGATTCATTAAACGGAAACACGGCAAATATTATATTTGTTATTATTCTAATAAATATAATAATAAATATAATAATAATAAAACCAAGCAAAACTAATAATAATAAAATCAAGTAGTAAAACTAATAGTAATAAAATCAGCAATAACAAACCCAATCAACATAAATTGGTAATTTTATTTTTAACTATTGACTTATAAGTCGAATGTTACAGTGATTTCTAACTTCAAAACATCTCAAAACGGCTCCTTAATCAATGAAGTTGTCTTAAATTTCACGATAAGATGTATTAGTATAGGAGAAATTGATAACTAATTTTTAGATTTGTTTCAAAAGTAAGAGACCACCAAGTTAAGATTAAACTTCGTAATTCATGTAACTATAGCTTTGAACGGAACATAACATTTGGATTTGGATTGAAAATCTACATTGGATTAGTATTTGTAAAAGAGAAAAATGAACTTGTAATATATATATATATATATATATATATTTTTAAATTAAAAACTTGGATTTGGAATTTGAATTGAATTGAAAATTTAGATCCAAACTTATGATCTAAACCCACTAAACTTAAATTTTACTATATTATCTCTCTCTCTTTCCAGCATGTGAACACGCATTTTTCTTGTTTTGAAATATACCAACAGTCTCTTTCCTGGCCAAATATGTGACAATAAGAATTGTAAACGAAAAATAAAAAAATTACTGACATATGTATCAATATCTCAGTAAAGTTTTAACCTTGAAGCGTTCAAGTAAATGTGACCTTTTTTACTTTGTGGAATTTTTAATCACCTTTGTTGCTTGATATATGTAGCAGACGAGCTTACTTAGCCACATTATTCTTATTATTTTCTAAAAAAAGTGACTAGCTCTTCCAAAAAAAAAAAAAAGTAGTTAATTGTTGGGACTGACCATTTTTCTTTTTGGTTTCTACATAACTCGTCAATGAGTTTTCCTCTATTGTGATCTGACCCATCCCACCACATAGGGTCGTCAGTTTTGACCGCTTGAATTATATATATATATATATATATATATTGCTTAAGACCGTTTGAATTCTAGGCTTCGTTTGATTCGTTAGTTTGAGTTGAAAACTTTAAGTTTTAATAGTAAATTTTTTTGAATTTTCAGAAAAGACAAAAAACTTTTTGAGGAAAAGACAAAAACTTTTTAGAAAAAAGACAAAAAAAAGTTTGAATGAGATGGTTTGAACCATCCAACCAAACATGCCCTTTATTATTGGGATTATTACTCTTTTTTTTATTTAATTATAAAGTGGTCCTTTTCAACGTTAATTTCCACTTATTCTATTTGCTTTTGTTGTTGTCTTTCTGTGAATATAACCGTTTCATCTGTAGTATAATCGATCGCTTTGTCAGTTTATTTTTAGGGGTTCATCAAGCCGCACGTGTGGTTGCTGCCTTCTCTAGTTGCCGTGAGCCCACGACGACGACAACTCCTCCTCCAACGTTCTCTTCTTCTGGCAAGCCCACAAACCAACCCCTGTCGTTATCCCCAAAATAAGTATTTACACAATTTCCTTCGTTAGACAAAAGGGCCTTTTTGTTAAAATTTTTTTCCTCCCTCTTTAGTTCAATTATGTGAGAGAACGGGAAATGTTATTAAAATTTTTTATAAATATTTTTTTATAATTAGAGTTTTTATATTAAAATAATATGTATTAATTTTTAGTTTCAGTTTGAAATACATGTTTGAAATGAAATTTTTATATTGAAGTTGATTGAATTTTTAAAAACTAGTTATCATTTTTATTGACTTAAAAAAAAAAACAGAAATTGAAATACAAAACTTAAGTTGAATATGAGAGCCAATCGAAAGCTCAATCACATGTCAAATAAGCAAAACCGTCAAGTTTCATGGAAGTAGACGAAGAGGGCAATTTGAATGATTTTACATATATCAGAACGTAAAATGGACGGTTTTAATAATTCAGAAGACAAAATGAAACATAGTACATTCTTTGGAGAGTATTTGTAAAATTAATCCTTCAATTATTTTTTGAAAGTTGCTTTGCTTTTACTTTTTTCACCCGGTATTATGGAATTATGGACAGTGGATTTAGTCTTTTACGCTTTGTTAATTATCCAACGGTGAATGTTGAGAAACTTAAAGGGT
This sequence comes from Ficus religiosa, assembly GCA_024759925.1. NCBI lineage: Eukaryota > Viridiplantae > Streptophyta > Magnoliopsida > Rosales > Moraceae > Ficus > Ficus religiosa. The sequence goes on from JAFMPE010142475.1 coordinate 8,376, forward strand.
ATTTATAATTGGCAACCGGTTTGGTTTGGTTTGGTTTGGTTTGGTTTTTTTTTTTTTTTTTTTTGGGAGAATAATAAATGATCTGTTATTAATATGTAGAAACATCTAAAATCGGCTGAGGTGATTCCTCCAACCAAATCAGTTCATCCTCTAAATCAAGAGCAAAAGTAGCCACCGTATTAGCTACTTTATTTGCCTTCCCACGAACATGACAAAATTTAATATGAGGAAAAGAAGATGACAAACTAACAACATCTAATAGTAATTTATCTGTGTGAGTAATACACTTATGCTTGAGAGGTTGGATTACTGCTAATGCGTCCGATGATAAAGAAGTATTAATTTAGAGCCATAGCCTCTGCAACTTTTGGAGGATATTTGCCATGAATAGATTTTGCAAGAGCAGCCATGACAAAACCTTCAGAATCCCGAATAATAGCACCAATATCAGTCTTGTTACCATTTAAAGGGACGGCAGTATCATCATTCATCTTATAAGCACCATCAGGAACTGGCTCCGTTTGGTAAAATGGTTTGAGTTAAAGTTTTTAAGTTTGAGTTAGTTGGTTTTTTAAAAACTAGTTATAATTTTTGTTGACTTTTCAAAAAAAGACAAAAACTAAGATGAAAAATTTGAGTTTAAGATGTGATGCCAAACGGAGCATAAAAATTCTTGCTTCCCTATTTCTTCAAAGCCTGGTGTTAATGATAAATTTTCAGAACATTAGTTTAATTAGGAGCGAAAAATGTTTATATATATATTTTAAGAATAATAGCTAATCTAGTCAAAACATACTCGGTCTTATTACAATTATAAATACAAAATTATACAAATTAATGATAAAAAAACAGAAAATAGGGTTACATTTTTAGGGGTTTTATTATATTATTTAATGAGAAACGAAAATACAAATATATAGAGGTTGGTCGCCTAATTAAAACCCTAATTTAAGGACAAAAAAATCCTCCAGAAAATCTTCTAAATCAAGCCCGAATATCTGACTAATCATAAAACTAGGAAATCAAACAAATCTTTAAAACATGGAAATAATCATTGAATTTTAAAAATTACCTCATCTCTCCAAACACAGTTTATAATAGGTTAATTCCAAATATTTGAGGATTAATAATGTGCACGCAAACTATCAAATTAGGAAATAGCTAAATATTGAGAAAGGAGTCCCTACATTTTTTTTTTCAAATTTTTAAGTTTTGAATTCAAAACTAAATAAAACCTTTTTACTTAGGATAATTGTATGGGCATTTAATATAGCTATAGTTGATTCAATTATCAATATCTACATAGCTTTTTATTTTTATATTTATTTTTTAAATGCTCCAATCACAATTTGGTATTAGGGTGAGAATGTAATCCAACCTAGATAGAATAGAAGTACAAATTATTCCAAAATTATATATATATATATATATATAAAATAATAAAAAAAGAGTAGGAATATTTATACTCCTCTGGTCTATTCATCAACCAATTCCCTTTATACAAGTTCTCCTCTGCGGAGAGTTTTTCGTAATTTCTTTTTGGTGGCCATTTTATTCGGCTCTTCGATCCATATTGATCTCAATCTCTTGTCTGAAATTTCAAGGTATTTATTTTCTTCTACAGTTTTTCCGCTTCTTCTTCTTCTTCTTCTTCTTCTTCTTCTTCTTTTTTTTTTGTTTTTTTTTTTCTGCCAATTGAATTTTCACGCCTCTTTATTTTTTATTTACTTACTTGTTTTTGCTAATGGATTTGCGGTTCAAATTGTTTCTATCGATTATATCTTGAATAACATGGTGCGATTGACTTCCATTACATGAGTCGATAATTCCATTTCCCGTTTATTCGCATATAATTTCATTGTATTTGTATAATGTAATCAAATATTAAATGAGAAAATAGGTTTTTTTTTGGGATTTTATTTTAGTTTCTTCCTGGCTTTTTAATCTGATTAGAAAGAGTTTTGATTTTTTTTTTTTGAAATTGTATATGAATTTTGATCCTTTATCCACTAGATAGTCTTATAATTTTAATTATTAAATTATATTACGTTATTATTTATTAAAGGAGAGAAAAGGTTTGTTTCCAATTTTTTTAATTTTTACTTTTTGAGTTTTGTATAGGATTTCCCTGATAATTTTCTTAATCTGATTAAAAAGGGTTTAGCTCAAGGTTTTTTTGTTTTGTTTTGTTTTGTTTTTTTTTTAAGTTTCATATCAAATGGGATATTATTGCTAAACTATGCCTGCATTAATGATTTTTTTTTTCCAGAATAATTTAACAAGGGAGTTTTGATTATTTTTAATTTTGCTTTCCTTGTTTTCCTTGTTATTTGTTTGTTTGTTTGTTTTTTTTTTTTTTTTAAATTCTTATATAAATATATTCTATTTCACACGTTCAAGTAGTTTACTTAATACTTGCTCACTTGTGTTTTGCAGCTTCAAGTCGCATCGAGTACTGTGAAGATGTGGGATAACATCCGGATTTATAATGATTGTTCCGAAATCCCTATTAGAATGAGACTATTTTTCGTATCTAGATCATCTTCGATACACCATTGGTATGAACCTTGTATGATTGAGCCTGGAACATACAAAGACCTACCTTATAATGACAAAATTCTCGGTCCAATCTTTTTGGAATTCAGTATGGTGGGAGTGAATTTTATAAAAACTATAACTTACAAGGACGTCAAAATCGGTATCGATATCAGACTCGTTGAAAAGAACGGAAATATAAAACTTGAAATAGTTGATTATGGGTGGTTTTTTCGGAGACACAGGTAACATAATTTTAATTTTAGAGCTTATTTTCGTAATTTTTTTCTCTTGTTATATGACTCATTCATTTTTCATATTTTGGATTCCTTCTCTCGTCGGATTTCAAATTTTCACTCGTGTTGTTTCTGTGACTTTTCTGCAGTATTGCTCGGAAGTTGAAAGATTTTCAATTGAAGGTGAAAAAGTTGCATGTTGAGGAAAAGATAAAGAAAATTGGGAAGATTAAAGAGCTGTTATTGAAGATAAAGAAAAAGTTACATGGTCGACCTCGTGATAAAGTGGGAATAAGAGAGCCGTTGCTGTTGAGAGTCATTGAGAAAAATGAATGAGTGTACATATGTCCGATCGGGTGGTCACCAACTAATCGCATGCTTGACATCTCATTTTTTCAAACTTTTTTCTATGATGTTTATTTTTTTTTTTCCATAAATTTTTGAATTATGAGTTTAATTTATGATCCAAATGAGGCGTAATGCTGCCTGTGAGTACCAATGGTTGAATGAAGAAACATGAGGAAAAGGATGAAATTGAGTATTTAGTAATTTGGGCTTAGTTTAGGGTTTTGTTTTACTTTGGGACAATTATTTGATGTTATTTTGTTTTAACATGATGTCTAAAAGATGCTAGAGACACAAACTCTAATATCAATTTTTGAGTGCCAACTTATGTAGCCTATGAATTGTCATTTTTTTATTGATAAGTATTTAAAATATTGCCATATTAATTGATTATAGTTACTAATAAAAATATGACGCATGAGTTGATTGGCATTAGAGTTGATGTCCTAATATTACTCTTTATTATTAGTAGTTGAATGATTATCAGAATTGTAAATTAGAGGTTGCATGTATAGTTTAATTGTAATTTACAATTAACTTCATTTAAGGTTAAGAGTTCAAATCCTCCCACCCTAAATTAAAAAGAAAAGAAGAAAATGGTAAATTAGAAAAATCGTTTCTTATTTTTAATAGTTTGATTAGCATTCTAAATAAGGATTCATTCTCTAAAACTTGGTTTGTCACATTGTTTTTCGGTTACCAAACTTACTAAATTTCTTTGAATAATTTTGTCAACTTTTTGTTAAATGTTATTATACTTTCGCTATATCACCACCCTATTGGTCCTAGTATCAAATGACTAATAATTTTTGGTGGTGCACTAATCCGTCCTTGCTCTCTTTGAGTGACAAAAGCACAAAAAATAGACAAACGCCAGAAATAGTTAATGTGCCTATAGCAATAAGAATCAATGGAATTGGTAGCTTTAAGACCTAGTAAAATACAGGATGTAAATAGCCCTTCTTTAAATTTTTTAGTATATATGCATGTACAAAATTATGTGTATCTAAGTTCCAACAATATGGGGATTAGTTATGAAAAATAAGATATATATATATATATATATCAATTCATCCTAATGTAAAATCAATCTAGATAAAATACTAACAAGATTCAAACCTGTCCCAATAGCTAGGAAACATCAAAAATAAAATATATAAGATAAAATTATAAAGAGTCGGCACTCTTTGAGTGGTGAATTAACGTCTATTACATGAGGCCATATCCTTCCCCCCCCCCCCCCCCCCCCCCCCCTTTTTTTTTTGTTTTTTTGGCTGATTCAAAAGCAAAAAGAGATCCAGGCTTCTAGCCATTTAATACCGGTATGAAGAATAAATGTAATAAATCTTAAAGTATTATTAGTAAAAAAAGAAAACATTTACGTATATTTTACATATATATCCTACTGGAAATATAGTTTACATAATATATTTATAAACACAACATGCACGCACACATAATTTTTTACGAAACAGATCGACCATAATAGGCTTCAAGAGAAGGAACTAAGTGGACCCATAAGTGGATCTTATTAAGTTATAA
>JAFMPE010142487.1:0-21665 GCA_024759925.1 Ficus religiosa
TCCAATCCAACTCAAACCATGAACCATACCATTTAAACCCGCCTTTAGGGCAAGTCGGCACGACACAACACCCTACTTTAAAAAAAAAAAATTTCCCAAATTTTTCCGCAAGTTTAAGTCAAGCAAGATAAGGTGACGGACCCGGCTTGGGAAGTCGGGGCGTCACAATTCGAGTAGTTTGACATTGGGAGTAACGGTCATAACGGTTATGACCGGATGGTCACAACGGTGATGACCGTTACTCTTATTCACGGTTTAGAGTAACGGTCATTACAGTTATGACCACTTGGTCATAACAGTTATGACCTGTATACGTTAGCGGTCATAACCGTTATGACCACCCGGTCATAACCTTTATGACCGTTACTCTTGTTCACGATATAAAACTCGGTCATACCCGTTATGACCATCCGGTTTATGATCGTTACTCTTATTCACTATATAGAGTAGCGGTCATAACGGTTATGACCACCCGGTCACAACGGTTATGACCGTTACTCTTCTTCACTCTATAGAGTAGCAGTCATAACCGTTATGACCGGGTGGTCATAACGGTTATAACCGCTACTCTAGTTCACTATATGAAGAAGTCATAACTGTTATGACCACCTGGTCATAACAGTTCTGACCGTTACTCTTATTCACGATATGGAGAGAGGTCATAACTGTTATGACCACCCAAATATTTATAAAAACCAAAACACTAAATTTTATGTTACAAAATCAAATAAAAATACTAACTTTATGTATTTTAAGCAAACATTCGGGAGTATTAGTTTTTCTCAGTGAATTTCGTGGCTTTCGACATGGGTAGTTTTTGAAGATTTTCCGACGTTCACAGCCTTCCAAGCGGTTTCTAGAGGGCTTTCCTGGTGGTTTCAGACAGTTTCCAAGCGGTTCCTGCTGGTTGCAACTCTTTCTCTCTCTAGATTCCAGTCGCTCTCTCTAAAACACTGTAGATGTTGGTTTCAAAATTTTAGGGGCATGTGAGGGAGGCGAGGGTAAACATGACCTTTGGCATACATTTAATGCTGATGGACCCCACAAAGCTGACGTGGCAGTGCTAGAAATGAAGGGGAAAAAAAGTGGTGTTGTATTTAATATAATTTATTTGAGAAGTGCTATTAATGAAATTTACCCTATTTAATTTTTGAACAAACACGTTGCATGTGAGAGATGTGCTTATCTCACATGATAAACTTACTAATTGTTAGCTTGGTGGCATGGCACCTCAAGATCTCAATATGCTCGCTATTAAGAGAATTAATGTCACAAAATCATAGAACAAGCATTCTCTATTTAATAAAATTCTAAAAAGTCAAAAATCCTGAATTTCATTCTTCAATAAAAATCCATAAAACCTAATTCATAGATCCATATGCTCAATTCAAAATTTCATCATCAACTTCCTATGTTATCAACTTCATCAACTACCATTACAATTCATTAAATCCATCTAAATTCACCAAAACCTTAATTTGTGTTTTCAAGAAAATCAAGAAAACCTAATTTATAAATCTAACAATCTCAATTCAAAAATTCCACCATAAATCCTTAAATTCATCATTCTAAAACATCAATACCATCACCTAATATAAGAATTTCCCCTAATTCTTGGTCTACACCAAACCCTAAAATTCCAAAATCCCCAAATTTAAGGCATCAATAAAAATTACCTTTGATTTTCAATGAAATCAAGATTAGAGACTCAATAAAAAAAGTAAATCACAAAGATTTGGTGGTGAGAATCCACAAAATGGTCTGTTCTTAGAGGGGAAAGAATGGTAATTTCTCTGAAAATATGATGATATGATTCAAACTTAAGTTTTAAGCTTTTAAATAATGAATCCCAATCATATTAGGGCCGAAGATTAAAAGTTGAGTTATGATCTAAGGTCTCAAAATATGTCTATGGAGGTTACTAAGTCAAACAATTTTAAATCCCCTTTTATTGTTTTTAGCGTCGGGTGCCACGGCCTAGCTTTCGAATGTGAAGGCCCCAAAAACCTTCCTTTTCTTTTTCTCTTCTCTTCTCTTTTTTTTTTTTTTTTTTTTTTTTTTTTTTTTTTTTTGTGGAACAAGGGGAGAAGTTGTGGCTGCTCAACCTCTTGAGGTATTTAGGCCATAACTTCCTAGTCCGATATCAGAATTGGGTGATTCAAGTGATGTTGGAAAGATAACAAAAAGATCTACAACTTTCGTGAAGGAATTTTTGTTTAACTAAAATGTTTTCCAAATCAAAGTTGCGTTTGAATATAACATCACACTCTCTCATGCAAGATTCTTAAAACTTGACCTCTTTAGACATGAATTCTTTGAAGTGTATTAAAGCCCTTTTCATTGTCACCTATAATATAACTAAATAAAAACATCAATATAACTTACTTAAATTAAAATCTATTATCCATCACGTTGTATGTTAAAAACATCAATACATAAGTTTTCGAGTGTTGTACCTACCCGGAACCGTCACCATCACCAAGGATGGTAACTAGATCTCGCTCCTCACGTCACAACCACCCGATCTTCTTGGCTGCTGTCTCCGATCTCGCAATGCCGGAGACGTCATCATCGCCATTACTGATATTGGTTCGTGTGGAAGAGATCCGTGGATTGTCACCTTCACCAAGCCAGAGATTGGGTGAGGAGGTTCGACAGAGGTCTGGTCTTGTAGAGAAATGGTTTTGTAAGGTGGAGAAATGCTTGTCTGGTGTTGAGAGAGAGAAAGACGGGGGTTTTGCTGAGCTCAAGAAGCGGGGGAAAGACAGAAATGGTGTGGGGTAGGTTTTGATATTTTTAATTTAAATTTTTATATAGATTATGTTCTCGTTAAGACATTTTCACAAGAATTTTTTTTTTTTTTTGTTTTAAATTCTTTGGCATCTATCTTAATTATCCCTTAGGGTTTTACTGTCAAAAAGTAGAATTGAGATCGAAACGAAAAAGAAAGGAGATGCAGCACCTCCAGTGATGAGAGCGAGACTCCAGGCTAGCGGAATCATGAGAAACTACTGAACAGGGGATGGGCTTGGACAGTTTTGGTTCCAGACTGAGTCCTATTCCCCCTACCGGCTACTAGCCACTCAAATGTTCGGTGGTTCGGTTCACCACCGAACATTGGTTCCGACATTGATCAGCTGGTTGTCGCGGTTTCCATTGACTGGATTCCGTTCTTGAACACCCCAATTTTACACACCTCGTTTGTAGACCTGGAAAAGAATTCAGCCAACTAAAGCAAAAGTAAGTTGTGCTGTAGTCGTAATTATCATCACGAGCAAGTAAACCATTCAGACATGGTTAAGAGCCCCAAAAAAAAAAAAAAAAAATGCAAATAAAGAACAAGAGCTCTTATTAAAGAGTCGTTTGCAGGAAAATGCTCATAGACGAGAACGAAGATGAAAGAATTACAACCTGAACAATATATGAAGACAAAATTGGACTACAACTTGGCATTTGGCAGTAGCTAAATAATGATTGGCTGAACTAATGGATACTTGTTTAGGACCTCTAAGATACACGTTCAAAAGGACAAGACTATTAACTTTCAACCATGAACCACTTCCCTTCTCAATCACAGTTTTCTCTAGATACAAGCCATCTTCAACTATCAAAATGGGTAATGGAATCTGCAAGGATTTTGAAGAACGAAAAACGATCCTCATGCAAGCCTTCAGGAAGCTCCGTTACACTAATCGTCTATTGAAACAACTTCCTCAACTTTTCAGCAGAAAGAGCTGCTCTTTTATTTGTTGGCTCGAGAACAAGTGCGTATTTGAAGTCTGCAAGGTGAAAGCACCAGTAGCCCCCATGATCACACCAAAATGCAAAAATATACATATACATATATATATATATTACACACGTATATAAATATGGCTTTGATTCCTATAAAAGTTGAGTGGTTATTGTTTATAATTCCAAGTTGCATGATATAATAGCTAATTATAAGTCCCAAGTAAAATGAGATAATAGCTAATATATATTTAATAAAACACTTCCAAAAATACTTGATTTTTATACATCTAAAAATGAATAAATAACACTCCAGATAAAAGTAAAAATAAAAAAATCTTTAAAACATGGGGTCAAAAAGTTGGCAGGATAAAAAGGACATTCAGAAAGAAGCTGACCTTCAATTGCCTCCTTGTAATACCCAAGCATTTCTCTCGCTGTGCCTCTTCGTAAGTAGGACTTTATGCTCTGAAGAATCAAAACAGAAGTACTATAATTGTACTCGGGACATATTATTGCCATGAAACTTTTGTATAATATGGACTAAAAAAATAGTGTAGCAGAATTTCTCTTGACAAACATATGCATGCTCTCTCTACATTAAGAATCCATGCTTAAAATGTAGTTGCAAGAATAGTCTAGCGGTAATTTCATAACTAACTCCACCATAAGGTGGAATTCAAATCCTCTGCTCCCGACTTCAAAATGTATACACATGTATATATATTTATATCTAAATCAACATTCAAAATAGGTCAGAATCTGTAAACATCATGATATCGCATTGTCATGTATATTGCCAGTCTAGCTAAAAGGAGAGGCACTCCCATGTCAATCAGAGATCACGTGATCAAATTCTGCCACGTTATTGAATGAAATATTGAGTTTCAGTAACATCGTCTAAGATGGCTTGGGGGGGTATCTGTCAATTACCCAGAAAAAGTAAAAGAACAGAAAAAAGACGTGTGTATATTACACATCTATATTGACTTCAACTTTAACAAAACAGATGATGAATAATATGGATTATCCCCACAATAGACATATAAAGAGGAATCCTTACAAAAGAAACAGAGCACAAACGATGAAAAAATAGCAAATTTCACCAACAAAAACTACAAAAATGGACCCCAAATTCTAGCTATATCAGTCAAAAACATGTTGCTAAACTCTTTATCACAATGAACCCAAAGAGCTACATAAGATTTAACTCTATGCCAAATAACATTACTATTTTGCCGCAATCTTCAAAAGTTCATCATTACGTAGCCCATTTTGAATGACTAATGTAGAAACAGCCAGGAACAGTACCTTTTTATCGAGGTTGATAGCTTTGGTACAATCTGCCTCAGCTTGAAGAAAACTGGACTTGCAAAAGGATACATGTTAAAACACTTATGAAAAGTCCAGTATAGCTACTAAACGTCCAAAAAGGATTTTATTACCTTCCGACTTCCAGATATGCTGCAGCTCGGTTGCTATAATATGTAGCATTATCACCGCAGAGTTTAATAGCTTCAGTATACAAACTGATGGCTTTGTGCCACTGTTTCTCTTTGTATGCTTGGTTTCCCTGATTATCAGTCACAAAATTGATACCACAAACTAACGAGAAACAGAAACAATCAAATATGAAATATTACGGCTTAATACATTTTGTCAAATTTACCTTCTCCTTGGCAATCTCAGCAGAATGTTCCCGGCTGACAATATTTTTTGATGCTTTGGATTTGGAAACTACATCAGTCTGCTCTTGTAAAGTCGAATACAAGGAATGTACGGCATCTAGTAAAAACCGATCACCCCCATGTCGGGCAATTAAGGAGACAGAAATAGGACAACTTTCGTGAGACCCTAAAGGAACTGTGACCTGAAAAGCAAAGAAACGAAAAGGGAAAATATATTATCTCTGGAAAACCTGATTTACACTTGTTTGTTTCTTTCCAATATGGAAACACTTTCTATTGAGATTGTGTAATTATTTTTTTTTCTCAAACATAATCACATAGACAGAGGTAGACACAGAAAACACAACACATACACAGGGAGGGGGGGTGGGGGAAGAGAGAGAGAGAGATCTTCACCTGACAGCAACCCGATATACTAGCAATACCTAATAGACCGAATGCACGGTTCTGGAACTCCTCTGATTGGATCTCCTTCCCGCCCACTTTAGGAGGAGGATCAGCAATGGTTGGTATCACCAGAATCCCATCATCCTACAGAAAATGTAAAGCAGAAAAAAGAACGTAAATTTACAAAATCCTAGAAAGTTTAGAATGCAGCAGCATAAAAGTCCCCAACATAAAATTAATAATCAATGCTACTCATTGCAAATGAGAACATATGTTCTTTTAAGTTTGAACTAAAACCTGGTAGACAGACAGCATTAAGCATTAAACTCGGAATGTTTTAACTTAGTTTAGCTTTCAAATCTATATAGAAATTACAGGTCATAGTTTGATGCCTTGATGATCAAAATGTATATAGAGACATGTATATATCCATCTTAAAGTTACTAGCTCCAGAGACTTGGTCCAACCATTGTCACTCTGTGTAATCCTCAATAATTTAATTAGTTACAAAACAAGCAGAAAATACAATTATCTACAACAACTTTTCACCCAAAAAACAAAAGTGATCGTTAAAGATAGACTCCCCTGTGATCAAAGGACTTGAAAGAGTTCTATTTGTAGTTTTTGGATTCATTAGTTTATTGTTAAATTCTACGTAATTCAATGATGATAGAGTGTCAACATTAATGAATACATGACAAGCCACCCCGTAACGCGATAAAGAATTCAGTTCTATCTTGCATTGTCACAATAGCAACACCAAAACATGCAGTCTAATCTGGGTTGTGGTAAAACATGCCAGAATAAGATCAACTATATTCCCTCATGACAAAATAACTATTACCTACGACATTAAGTGATGTTGTGGTAAATTTTGAACTATATTTTATGAGAACATAAAATAATTAATTGAAAAAAAATGCATAAAATGGCAGGGATATTAGATTAATAAAATTGAAAGTGCAGTAAAATAAGTTCAAGACCAGTTTCAAAATTGATGAATAATTGACAAGACCAGCTAACTGGAATAGGAAAATAAATGACTGGACCAGTTCGCTGGATGAATTTACAGAAACTAAAAAATTGAAAATAAGATATGGACCAGATTATAAAACAGGGGAATAAGAGGAGTGTCGGAAGTATCTAGTGTAGTTATCATTTTCTGTTTCATAATCTTCCGAGTGATATCTTGGAATAGTTAGGTTGTTTTTTTCCTATTCTCTCTCTTTTAAGTTAGTTAAGATAACAAGGGAATTATTAGGATATCAAGGGAGCGAAGTCCCTATATCTTGGTATCAGAGCCAGGTTCGCATCTCTACCCATAATGGCAAAAACAACTGAACCAAAGCCGGTGATGACCCACGTTGGTACTCCTCCTGTCTTTGAAGTCATCTCTGGACATTCCGAGGAGACTGACAATTCGTCTGCAGCAATTGGCAGTGGCAGTGTTGATCATGCGTCCTCGGGCTCTTCCCTTCAAATCACCATTCATAAATTGAATGGCAAAAATTATTTGGAATGGTCCCAATCAGTCAAACTAGCCATTGATGACCGTGGTAAACTGGGATATCTAACTGATGAAGTCAAGAAACTGGCAGCAACCGATCCAAGTTTCAAACTTTGGCATTCCGAGAACTCCCTGGTGACGGCATGGTTCCTCAATTCCATGGAAGCAGCAATAGCGAAGCCTAATTTGTTCCTTCCGACGGCCAAAGATGTTTGGGATTCGATTCGAGAGACCTACTCCGACTTGGAGAATTCTTCTCAGATATTCAAACTGAAATCAAAACTTTGGCAATACAAGCAAGGCGATCGGGAGGTTATTGTCTATTACAACGAGATGGTGACCTTGTGGCAAGAGTTGGATCAATGTTATGATGAGGTTTGGAAGAGTCCAAATGATTGTGCTAGTCATATGAAAAGGGAGGGGAATGATCAGGTCTACATGTTCTTGGCAGGTGTGAACAGGAGTTTGGACGAGGTAAAGGGTCGAATTCTCGGCCGCAAGCCTCTTCCATCTATCCGTGAGATTTTTTCAGAAGGGAGACATGAAGAATGTAGAAAGCAGATTATGTTGGAAGATTCTGCATCCGCCTCCAAGACTGATCTCGAAAGCTCTGCCCTCATCTCGAACAACTCAGAGTCTGATGGACACCGCAAGAAGAAGCCGTGGTGCGACCACTGCAAGAAGCAGTGGCACACAAGGGAAACCTGTTGGAAGATCCACGGGAAGCCTTCGCATCTGAAGAAATGTCCCGATGGTCGTGCTCTAAAAACTGTGGCTGAATCCTCTCAAGAGCATCAAGTTACTTCAAGTGCTAATTTTTTCACGAAGGAACAATTACAGCAACTTTTTAATCTCTTCCAATCTTCCCAATTCAATGTTCGTTCCTCTTGTTCTTTAGCGCAATTAGGTAATTGCCCACCTACAGTGCTTTCCAGTGTCGAACACATCCCTTATGATCCGTGGATTATCGATTCTACGGCAATTGACCATATGACAGGTTGCTTTAAATTGTTTTCGTCCTATAATCCATGTGCAGGGAACCAGAAAATCAAAATCGCTGATGGTTTCAGCGGTCGTCAGAACAGGGTCAATTTATATTTCGTCGTCCTCAGTATCAAAAATGTTCTTCATGTTCCAAATTTGTCTTGTAATCTATTGTCTATAAGCAAAATTACTCATGACAAGAAGTGTGTGGCTAAATTGTCTCCATTTTTTTGTGAGTTTCAAGAAACGGGCTCGGGAAGGACGATTGACACTACTAGAGAATACGGCGGACTTCATTTCTTCGAAGATGGAACTGACTCAAGTAACTCAGTCCAACGAACCTGTTTCAAATCTATTTTCGTTTCTAGTGATAGGGAAATCTTGTTATGGCATAATAGATTAGGCCACCCTAGTTTTCATTATTTGAAACATTTGTTTCCGAATTTGTTTAAAAATAAAATACCATCTTTGTTTGAATGTGAAATTTGTGCTTTAGCAAAACACTACCGAGTTCAGTATCCTCCTAATCCCTACAAACCCTCTACACTGTTTTCTTTAATTCATAGTGATGTATGGGGTCCTTCACAAATTTCTTCTATTTCCGGAAAAAAAAAAAGGTTTGTTACCTTCATTGATAACCACACTAGAACTAGTTGGGTTTATCTTCTCAAGGAAAAATTGGAAGTAGAAGATACTTTTAAAAATTTTTACACCATGGTTCACACTCAATTTCAAGTGCAAATTAAAATTTTTCGAAGCGACAATAGAAGGGAGTATTTTAATCAAAATTTGGGGCAATTTTTTCAAAATAGGGAATTATACACCAGAGTTCTTGCAATGATACTCCACAACAAAATAGCATGGTCAAATGGAAAAATAAACATCTTTTGGAAGTTGCCCGCGCTTTACTTTTACAACTAATGTTCAGAAATATCTTTGGGGTGAAGCGGTACTCATGGCTACACATTTGATTAATCGTGTGCCTTCCAAAGTCTTAGGTTTTAAGTCTCCCTTAAACGTCTTTCAAACTTTTTTTCCTAACTCCAAGATTACAACTTCCTTACCTTTAAAAATTTTTGATTGCACTGTCTTTATTCGTAATACTGACAACAGCCGTGGGAAGTTGGATCCTAGGGCTAGAAAATGTGTTTTTGTTGGTTTTGCTCCAAATAAAAAGGGATATAAATGTTATGATCCTATTTCCAAAAAATTAGTTGTGACCATCAATGTTTACTTTTTTGAAAATAACCCATATTTTCACGCTCATCTTCAGGGGGAAAGTGGTAAGGAAGATTCGGTGGCTGATAATCTTTTTCACGATGGTTTTTTTTTTTTTAACAATTTGAATTTTTTCCAACAAAATTCGGATTTCCTTCAAACAGAAGACGGATTTTTTTCTCCCAAGTAAGATTCGGCTGAAGCAAATCAAAGGGAAGATTTGGTACCACAAGAGTTTTTTTCAAATTTCAAAGGAAATTCGAATCAAGATGATTTAGCTGTTGTAAAATCTTTAGGTTCGAATTTAGAAAAAGAATTCAATGAACCTAGTCAAAATTTTGAAAAAACTGATCAGAAAAAATTTTTTTTTGAAAAATCTAATCAGAAAAAATCTCCTCCTGGAACCGAATCTTGCCCTCAACAAAGTGAAAAAAACGTTTCACAAGCTAGGGAAGATATTGTGACACAATCTGAACAGCCACAGCAAGAGAAAAATCTTCCTAGTACCAGAAATAGAGAAGAACTAGGTTTGAAAATTTTCTATGGTCTGATTTATAATAGAAAGTATCCGGATCAAGAAAAAAAGTCCCACCATTTCTCTACCTAGTCAAATGTCCAAACCGGGTTCGATCCAGAGGCTGCAAGAAAAACCGAGTAAGTCAAAACTGTTCTAGAAAAATCCTCTTAACCTAAAATTGGTTCTCCAAACATGCCTTTAGAAGATCTAGATATTCCCATTGCTGTTAGGAAAAGTAGTAGGTCATGTACAGGTCGTCCATTTGTACCCAACATCCAAATTTGTGTCTTATAGGAATCTTTCATCTTCTATTTCTACTTTCAACTCTTAACTTTCATGTGTATAGATTCCAAAAACAATTCAAGATGCTCTAAAGGTTCCAGAATGGAAGGAGGCCGTACTTGCGGAAATGAAAGTGCTTGAAAAGAATTAGACATGGGATGTTGAAGTGCTACCAAAGGGAAAAAAAGCAGTTGGTTGCAAGTGGGTGTTCACTACCAAGTTCAAGTCCGATGGGACTCTAGATCAATACAAGGCAAGACTGGTGGCTAAGGGCTTCACACAAACGTATGGTATCGAATACTCAAAGACTTTTGCACCTGTGGAAAAATTGAATACCATTCAAGAGTTCTTATCACTCGCAGCGACCCTTGCTGGCCTTTGCAACAACTAGATGTCAAGAATGCGTTTTTGAACAGAGACCTAGAAGAGGAGGTGTACATGTATCCCCCTCCAGGTCTTGAACAAAGATTTGGATCAAAGGTGTGTAAGTCGAAGAAATCTCTCTATGGTCTTAAACAGTGACCGAGAGCTTGGTTCGAGAAGTTCACCCAGTCAGTGAAGAAATAGGGATACAATCAGGCTCAAACTGATCAAACCATGTTCATCAAACATTCAGGAGATGGGAGACTGACAGTTTTGATTGTCTACATGGACGATATCATACTCACCGGAGATGATTTAAAGGAAATGAACCAGTTGAAGGCTAGTCTCGCGTCAGAATTCAAAATTAAGGATCTAGGATCTCTCAAATACTTTCTTGGAATGGAAGTTGCTCGGTTCAAGGAAGGTATTGTGGTCTCGCAGCGAAAATACATCCTAGACCTTCTCAAGGAGACAGAGATGAGTGGTTGGAAGCCAACTGAAACGCCGATCAACCCTAACAAAAAATTTGGGGATAGCAAGCAGGGAGACCTGGTTGATGTAGGCCAATACCAAAGGCTAGCAGGCAAATTGATTTACTAGTCACATACAAGACCCGACATCGGCTTCGCAGTTAGTTCGGTGAGTTAGTTCATGCACGCCCCATACAAGGAGCATCTCGATGCCATGTATAGAATATTGAGATACTTGAAGAGTTTTCCAGGAAGAGGGTTACTATTCAAGAAGGGTGGACAGAAGACAATTGAAGCCTACACAGATGCGGATTAGGCAAGTTCTGTGACAGATAGAAAATCTACCATTGGTTATTGCACATTTGTATGGGAAACCTTGTTACATGGAGGAGCAAGAAACAGAACGTTGTGGCCTGGAACAGTGCAAAAGCCGAGGATCGAGCGATGGCAAATGAAGTTTGTGAGATCCTATGGATACAATGAATACTGGAGGAATTGAGGAAACCAGTCGAGGCTCCAATGAAGCTGTATTGCGACAACAAAGCAGCAATTAGTATTGCACACAACCCCGTGCAACATGACCAAACCAAACACGTGGAGATTGATAGGCACTTCATTAAGGAGAAATTAGAGGCAGGAGTTACTTACATGCCATTTGTCCCTACCACACAGCAAACAGCAAATAACCCAACTAAAGGACTGTTTAATCCTAATTTTGATCTCCTTGTAAGCAAGTTAGGCATGATAGATATCTATGCTCCTACTTGAGGGGGAGTGTCGGAAGTATCTAGTGTAGTTATCATTTTCTGTTTCATAATATTCCAAGTGATATCTTGGAATAGTTAGGTTGTTTTTTTCCTATTTTCTCTCTCTTAAGTTAGTTAAGATAACAAGGGAATTAGTTAGGATATCAAGGGAGTGAAGTCCCTATTTATTGGTGTAATCTTTCTGATATCATATAAGAAGAATATGATTTTTATTCTTCCAAACTACAAGGAGTTATCTGGAGTTGGCTCAATAGCTTTTGGATGACTCTGACTCTCCCTCCCCCTCCCCCTCCCCCTCCCAAAAGCTTTTGGATTAAGTTCTCTCTCTCGGGTTTGTAGTTCTTTGTCTCCCTCTCCTTCTCAATAGCTTGTATTATAAATTACAAAACCAAGCTTTCTTTACTTCATTAACTAGTATATAGACTAATTATTTAACAAAAACATTAATTTTGCCCAAAACAGTGAAACAGAAAAATCATCTAAGAGCATCTACAAGACTGACAAATAAACAAAATAAAACCCAAGGACGATGAATACAAAAACAATCACAGAACACATGACTAGTCTACTAACTCCGTAACAAATGGAACATCAGCTGAAAGAGGAAGAAGAAGGGAAAAAAAAAAAAAGAGAAAGGAAGGAAGGAAGGAAGAAGAAGAAGAAGAAGAAGAAGAAGAAGAAGAAGAGGAAGAATCTCAACAATTGCACCAATTCTCTCAATCCAAACATTCACCGCATTTCATAAAGCTTTTTTTAGGTACTTGCTCCCCAGAGCTTGAGATTTAAAAAAAGAACCAAAAGAAAAATAAAAAAGAAGAAAAAAAAAGGATTTTGTGTAAATGTGGTTAAGCAGTAACTGATCTTGATAAACTTAAACTTTAGCATGCTGGGGTAGAATCAATAATATCAAATGAGCATAAACACCAACACAATCAGCTGATGATAGAGACCAGAAGTGGTAGAAATTGAGTTGTTTCACATCTGGAAGAATGGATGTCTTGAGCTAATTAATATTCCATGCAAAATGCGTTTAAAAAACATCAACAAATTGTTAAAGAACGAAGTATTACCTTCAATAAAGAGTTAAGAGCCGCACGTAACTCATTTCTGATTGATTTACATCTTTCAATTTCTTCATCTGCTGCGTCCAGATTGTCGTGCAATGCTGATGAGATAACAGGATCCAAAACAGGGTTTACCATGTTAATCCACTCCTGATGGTTATGTCTAAACTCACGTCTGTATGTGCAAAACAGCTCTTAATCAATACCTTGTCCAGGTTTTGCCAAAATTAAAATCAGAGAAGAAAAGGAGCATGAACTCTCTTAAGCATAATAGAATGAGAAACTCACTTACAAATCACATTAATACCAGAGAAATTTTAATGAGAATGAAAGAAACGTGTGAATGAGAACAAGCAGTCCAGCTAGAGAACCATACAAAACAGTGAAGAACATAAACTGGACACTGTACAGAATGCTTTCCTAATTAGTGAAAAATCATTTAAAAAAAAAAAGTAGAAGAAATTCCTTGACCTCAATAAAGAAAGAAGCCCAAAATAGAAATCACGGAACTGAACTTTGCCCGAAAAAAGAATGAACTTAATCTACCACCTACGTAGTGTTTGGTTAAAGTGCTGTATAACAATGACAATTGTAATGGTCAAGGAATAGGAATGAAAAGAAAATCAATGCCTTGGTTTGGTAAGAATTTTGCAAACACTATGGAGTTGAATCCGTTTTGGCTTCATTTTGACAAAATTAACGTTTCTTTAAAAAATAAATATAACCAATTAACTGATATGTGGCATTCCTTTCTTCTTCATTCCATCTACTCAAACCCAACCAAATGGTACCCAGATGGATAAACAAACAAAAGCACCAGACAAACAGTTAGTCACTTAAAAAAAAAAAAAAAAAAAAAAAAAAAGCACACACACACACAACCACGCGCACACACACAAATATTGCTTGAAAATGCCTACTAGTATTCACCTATGATTGCACAGTACAAGAGATTAAAGAGCAACATTGTCTTGTCTCTGAAGAAAAGAAAGAATCAAATGAAATATTTCCACTCTTTCAAGAAAGAAGCTTACTTTTGAAGAAACTGCATAACCTTTGCAAGTAATCTGATCGATGGAATATTCGCTTGTCCATTTGCTTTTTTAATCCGGAACTCCTTCAAGCTTGGAACTTTAGAACTGAGATACGCCTCAAGATTCTCATGCTTCAATACTTGTCCTGAAGCATTTTCAAAGAGAACAGTAAGAAAAGTTCAGAATGGTGGTGAAAGCTCAACTTTTATCATTTGTAGAATGTCATGTCCAACAAGAAAAATTCACAATTATAGTTACAGTAGTTCTGGGATCTGTATTTTCAGAGTATTTTGAGTTTCATACTTGAGGATCTAGTCCTTTAAAAAATAAAAAAATAAAAATATAATAAAACTATATCATATGATATTTTGTAGTGGTAACTAGGAATTATCAAGGTAATAATGAGACTGGGCATGATAAAAATGACGCTAATTAGAATATGGTATGTTTCTTTAGGAATTAATGATATTAATGCATGAACGAAAAGATTAACGTACTTCCAAATATCTTCTCAATGGATTTGATCACAGCTTGAACAATCTTGTCAGAAGGAATCTTTCCTAGTTGAAAGCAATCATCAGCAATTATGATTTGTCTAGGACTACGTTGAACGGTATATGGAAGTTGCAACAGCACATGTCCAACACGACGAAGAATGGTATGATCCTTGGCAAACCATCCTGAGGAAGAGATTTAAGACCGTGAACATGATAGATGACATATGGATCAATTTTTAAACACCAATTAAAAATCACAACCAAAACAGCCTAGAAAACAGTCCACTCAGCAGAACTAATAACGGCTTGCACATTTAACATGTCGAATGTTCCATATCATATTCTGAAAAATGACATATTAAAAGCATTTATAATGAGCACTTTTGAAAAGCACGTGTCTATTTAGCTTGTTCAATTTCTTACATGCTTTATTTTGATTAAAATATTTTCAATCAGTATTAGATAGAAAACCATATGAAGGTTATAACTAGTAGACACATCAGTGCAGATGCCATTTATTGTTACCTTACAATTTTCATTTGCAAAATAGGTCTAGTACAGTACATACCAACAGTGTCAAGACTTGTAGAAACAGGTAAAATTCCCACGTGAGATACAGCTCCATGGGATGGCCGGAATCCCAAAACACCACAAAATCCAGCAGGTACCCTGATGCCACCAACAGTATCAATTCCTGCCACGTTGTATTAGTCAGAGATGCAAATTCCAAACTAGAAAATGGTCACTTATATCATAATTGAAGATATGATGAGAAACAAGATATAAATGTTTATATACATAGATCATAAACGTTCTGTCGCCCAAAAAAAAAAAAAAAAATCAATGCAAAGGAGAAGAGGAAAAGATAATCTAGGCTGAAAGAAAAGAAAACAGTGCAAAGAAAAAGAAGATAACATAACAGTAAATCAGCACCCTATCATATCCATCCAATTAAGAACAAATGAAGAAAATGAATAATCCTTAAAAGCTTTATCGGCAACAATGAAGATGAGAACTTTGCCTTCTCAAAAATGTCTACAATATCCAATTCCGTTATTTCAAAAATTCTTGAATTTTGCTCCACCGAAATTGTCCAAAGGAGCGAAATCACCATATATCTCCACAACTTTTGCCATACTGGAGCCAAAACCCCACCATCTTTTCTAACATCAATGATTTGCAATGGGCAAGAAATGAGGAACAAGTAAAACTGCAAAACTGAATTCCAAATTTCCAATCCAAAACAAAATTAGAGTACAACAAACTTCTAGAGTCCTACAGATGTACCCAAAAAGCTGTTGAATATTTGGCTTTATCCCGAATGACCTCATAATCCTCCTCTAGTTCAATAGCCCTTTCCATCCGAAACACACACCACCACCACACACACACAACCCCATCCCCCCCCCCCCCCCCCCCCCCCCTCTTCCAAAAAAAAAAAAGGGCAAGGGCAACAACTTTCCTTGAACATTTCCTCCAATTACCAAGCCCATCCCAAAATCCTTAAGACTCCTAGGGAAGACCCATACAATCTCTAGCTCCTTGAGCAACAAACACAAAAGCTTATAAGAAATGGGTCGACAGACACACCCATGCTTCTACCTAAGACACATCATCCAGGAGACAAAGAGACAGATTCAGAGACTCTCCTTTTCTAGAAATCTTGAATAACGCAGCATCTTCACAACACTTCATCTCAGGCTATGTTTGGTAGGAAGGATGGAAAGGAGGAAGGATGGAGAGAGTTGGAAGGATGAAGAATATGAAGGATGGAGAGAATTGTATCAATCCTTTATGTTGTTTGGTAAGAGAGAGGCAGAGTTGAAAGAATGGATACTAATTTTTTATCTAATTACTTTATTGTCCTTTTATGATATTTATTAATAATTTTTTTGGGGGCAGAAATTCTCTTTTCAAGCTTAAATGGAGGGAGAGCTTACATCCTTTGAAAGGATGCAAATTGGTGGGCCCCGG
This sequence comes from Ficus religiosa, assembly GCA_024759925.1. Lineage (NCBI taxonomy): Eukaryota > Viridiplantae > Streptophyta > Magnoliopsida > Rosales > Moraceae > Ficus > Ficus religiosa. Next base: position 16,485 of record JAFMPE010142487.1, read on the forward strand.
TGGATGAAGTCTCCCTCCACCTCTCCTCTCCCTCTTGCCTTCCCCCCAAATAAACAAAGGAGGATGACTCCCCCTCCACCCCTCTTCATCCATCCATCTCTCCCTTCAACCAAACATAGTCTTAGGGACTTGGTAGTGGTCCATCTCTTGCCATAGTTGCTTCAGAAAATTGACGATTCAGTAACAGTCTTCTCACCTAGTTAAGTTGTTGAGATCTTGGTTTTGATCTTATATATTTGCAGCATCACGAACCCTAGAATAGGTTTGTTTCACGGCTTCCCAAACCTCCATTGTTGTGGCCAATAACAGACATGTGCTGCTAATCTAGGGCAACACAGAATTCCATAATTATGACGTTATCATGGATCTTTCTCATCGGGTGCTTGGCCAGTTAAATGGCTTGGTTGATAACCATGGCTTTCTAAATTAAAGTAAATCCTCAGACAGATTCAAATCAAACTAATAAAATACTCGCTTTGAACTATCTAGATATTATTTTAACGTACTTTACAAATCATTGAAGGAATATTTGTATTCTCCCTTCTTCCCGCCTTCCCCTCTCTTTAATTAATTCTCTCTTCCTACATCCTACATAAGCAATCAAAGATAGATCTAGATTATCCAAGACCACGTTGTTGACCATAAGTTGTCATAGTGCTCTAAAAAAGCTTCTAATTAAATAGCTGCCAATACATCTGGGGTGATAATCTATCAGTTGAGAACTTTTTACTACCAATGGCGACAAATATTTCATTTAACCTTTCTACGAATTCAGTGAGCAGTCGAAAAGTTTTTAACCATCTTGAGAGAAATAAATGCTATAAACATCAATAGTCTATGCTCAACCTCTGAAAATAAATAAATCTCAAAGAAGTAAAATAAGGCCCCGTTTTCAGACGGAATTTGGTTACCCAACTCCAAAACTCCCACATCTGCATCTAACTCTATCTCTTTTCCATTTTCAAAAAGCTCAAACTTCAAAAGTCCGTAATTTCTTATTTCAAGTCAAAATGAGGAGATTCTTGTGTCTAAATGAAACAAGATCCATACTGCATATTTTTTTCCAAATACATTTCAAACTTTTATAATATTTCCTATATCACAGATCATTTCCAATTCACACTTCAATCAAACACACAACTACAAAATTCCAACTTCAGCCATCATTCCAAACAGGTCCTAAGGTCCACTGATAAACTTTTTTATGATCTCAAAACATGAAGTTAAGGAGGGACAAACGAAATATATGCCGAACTTTTCAAAATAATCTTGAAACAAGAGAGGAAGAGAGAAGCAAAACCAAATGAATAAAACCAACAATGAGTAAGCTGTCGTTAATATCAGCTGAACAGTTTAAATAACCACAGAGCTTATATTCATATGCCATTTTAATAGAATTGCAAGTCCAAACCAAATTAAAATATTACAATCCATACAAGAAAGTAATTTTGATTAAGCTGTAAAAAGAAGAAAAGTCGGGAAAATTCTTACCCAATGAAAAATCAACAAGCTTAGCAGCTACAGCCACAGCAGCTCCACTAGAAGATCCGCCTGGTAGTCTTTGATGCGCTGCAGGATTTGTTGGGGTGCCATAATGCTTATTCTCTCCACTTACACTGAAAATAAGCATATGAAAAACAATGAACATTACTTAAAATTAGCAGCTGCCAAATTTGGAGAACCAAAAAATAGTCGAAGTGAAGAAAAGGAAAATTCGGAATAGATATGGTCTCTTGGCACCTAAATAAAAAAATTTTCTTTTTTCCATGTGTTTACCAAACTGCATATTTATTTAACTAGTTTAACTAATAAAAGGAGAAACTATAAAAATAAAAATAAACAAATAAATAATTTGCATCTCCAGTGAATCAGAAGGAAAAAAAAGTCCATGGCCTTTAGCACTGTCAGCAAAAGTACATACCCATATGCTAATTCATCCACGACAGTTTTACCAACGCAAGTAGCTCCTCCTTCGACTAGAGCAGAAACAACAGGGCATGTTCCGGAAGCAGCTTCATGTGTCCTCACCCAGTCTGGATGACCAAACCCAGTCACGTGTCCATCAATTTCAAATCTGGAAATTATAGATTAAAAATACTTCACTCGGAGGCAACACAAATTTCTCAAACCAAAAAAACAGATGTTTATTGGTAACTCAAGAGACTCACAACCATTTCTAGTTCAGTAATTGAACCGAAGGGAAAAAAAAATGATAATCAAGAACAACAATCTTTTACAAGTTCCCTCAGCTAGAAAATCAAAAATTTCAACCAAAAAAAATATATATATATCTATATATATATATATATATAGAGAGAGAGAGAGAGAGAAGTCCTGTCAAAAAATCACATGCATAATGCAAACTATAATTCAACAAACACCACCAAAAGACTTCCAAATTTATGATCCCAGCATCACAATCCTTAAGTTCCAGCTAACTAACCAAGCACCCTGATGCATGTATATGTCTGTACATATATATATATATGTATATGTTTCACGTGTTTCCTCATCTGGGTCCTGACACAATATCTAATGTCCGCTATTTATGTCCAGAAACTCAAGACCAGACTTCAATTATAAATGACTATTTAAAAAATATTTTTTTAACTCATTTCATTACAGTATTCCGATTAAGAACAGCGAAGATAAGTATGCAACAAAGATATAGAATGTTCTGTTTAAAATTTTCTCGGGAAACAAATGGAAATAAATATATATATATATATATATATTATTCTTAACTAGACCTTCGATTCATAAAAATCTTCTCCTGAACTTCATCCCACCATTTCAAATCAGCAAAAAAGAATAAGAAGAAGAAGAAGAAGAAGAAGTAGAAGAAGAAGAAGAAGAAGAAGGAAGAGGAAGGGAGGGGCATACAAGTCGGAGACGGCGAAGGTGAGAGCGGTGAGAGGGTGAGGAGCCTTGGGAGGAGCGGGCTGAGGAGGAGGGAGAAGCTGAAGCTTCTCGACGAAAGCTCCGAAGTCTTCTCTAATGGCTTTCTTCAGCTTCCTTGTCACTAAGAAAATTCCGGCCAATCCCAACCCAAGCAAAACCCATAAATTAGCCGATTGAGAAGCCATTTCTCTCTGCTTTACTCGCTTGATGTTCGAAAATTCTCTTCAAAACCAAAGACAAAAGGGTTTTAACAGTGACGGAGGGTGGATAAAATAAATACAGTGAGCAGAGCACACCACACCCGAAACCTAGGCCGGTGGGAAATGCAACAGACGGAACCACCAACTATGCCTCTTATTATTAGCATTAGCGGTTTGGCTACCTTCCCATTGCTTAATTATCAGAAACCTCCCCAAGTTTTCTCATAATATCATAATAGCCAGCATATTTTCCCATCTTTGCTTCATGGCCCACTCTAACACTCATCGTCTCATCCTAGTGGCCTAATCCTTATCATAATCCTAAATCCTAAACCCTAATCCTAATTGCATAAAAGAGTAGAAATGTAGGCACTGGGGGTGTTTATTGAATACGTGAATCTGTTTAATCCAGTCCAATCTGGGTACAAGGAATGTTCACTGAATCGGTGAATTCGCTCAATTTAGTCCAATCCGTCAAATTGGATTGGATTGAAAGATTAATGAATTTGATTTTGGATTGCAAGTTAGGTGTTTCTTGATCCATGAATCCTAACTATACTCACATGCATAAATATAAATAGGAAAAGCACTTGAATGACACAAATTTAAAAACAATTACACCAACATGACACAAAAAATTAAAATTAAATATTAAATAAAGTTTATGTCATGTTAGTCAAGAATCGAGATTTTGTATTATGTTGGTCAATAGATGAAAAAAAAAATGTAGTTATGTTGGTAATTTTCTTCACATTTATTTATTTATTTTAATTGTACATGAAGGAATAACAGTGACGAGTGATTAACACTTTACTTTGAGTTTAATTGATGTTTGTTTGTTATAATACTATAATTTGGTTTTATCATCGAGGATTTGAATTTGATTGTATTTTGACAAATTGTATTTTATTTAACTATTTTATACTTTAATATATTTATTTTAATTTTAGAGACAATCCACAAATTCAATATGTAAAATCCCATGTTAAAATGGTTGGATTATATTGATTGGGGACTCTAACAGTTTAAGATTTTCGAAATCTTAAGGTTACGAATTAGACTATGAGTTGAAGTAGAATCCATATAATTCGATTCATGGACACCCCTAATGAACACTGTTCAGTTTTTAAAATTCCAGCACATTTTGATGTGTACCTTTTTTTTCTTTTTTTTTTTCCCATTTAACTCCACTTTTCATTCATTTTCTTTTTGATTATTTGCATATCGGTCCTTGAAATATCTTTATTATCACGGTTCAGTTTTTAAATCTTTAGTCTCAACAAATCAATCCTTAAATTGTTGATCTAGTTGAAATTTTAGCATATTTGCCAACTTGTCACCAAGTACACCAATTGCCAAATTTAAGTTTGTCCCAAAATTTTTTTCCTCATTTTTAAAAGTTTCATAATTTTGTAACTTATACTTGGACAATGGGCCAAGCCAAACAGTTTGAAATCCCTCTGCTAGAGTGTTGCTTGTGTCGTTGTTGTGCTCCAACGACACATTCAACCTTTGGCCTGCCGAACGTTGTCATAGCCAACATCTGACCTCCTTTTGTGCCAAATGCTATCGAGAGCCACCCAACAAGACCTTGTGCCTAGGCATTCGCATTAGCGCCCAATGCAACTCATACATTATGCTATTTCACCAACGATGACTAGTTTTTGTCGCCATAGTGTCGTTTGTCGTCTTCTTCACCATTTTGTTGTCTAACGGTGCAATCCCAACCACTATTGAGCAAGTCACAACCGCGCCTGTGATGCCCTAAAAATTCATAAACTCGATTCACGAACTATTATTATGGATTTCCTTCATCAATATACTTTTAATGAATTATTTTGATGAATATCAAATTTCAAGATCATGAACGATTGTATATGTATCATCAATGTGATGATGTCAATGATTTAAAACTGTTGAGTTTCTCTATTTAAATGATAAATTTTAAATACATTAAAGATAAGTTGAACGACATATAAATTTATACAAAAAATTTATTATATCGTATTAGAGGGATAATGTTAATTTTTAGGAAGAATCTCGATTTTTATTAGTAGGTCAATTTAATGATCTTGGTATT
>JAFMPE010142531.1:3802-15091 GCA_024759925.1 Ficus religiosa
CTCTCTCTCTCTCTCTCTCTCTCTCTCTCTCTCTCATATCAAAACCTTATAGTTGGTTGGGACTACAAAGACATAAAACATGGAGACTCGGCCTTTGGTCTTAATTAGTTTTCTGAATGATCAAAATAATGGTGGTTGTAGAAAAAATGAGGATAATTCACGGGCATGATATTTCTACTCCTTATGCTGAAACAAATGGATTTGATAAGAATACTTTTTTTAAACAGGCATGGCATGGAAGGCAAAGGCAGCGTGCAACAAGAGCTGAGAAATTAAGATTCCAGGCATTGAAGGCTGATGATCAAGAAGCATATATGAGAATGGTGAAGGAGAGCAAGAATGAAAGACTGACAACACTTCTCGAAGAAACAAATAAACTCCTTGCTAACTTGGGTGCTGCTGTTCAACGACAGAAAGATTATAAAGTTTCTGAAGGCATTGAGTCCTTGAAAGACTCAGAATCCGACTCGCCAGATTTCGAGGAACAATCAGAACTCATTGATTCTGATCACAATGAGGATGCCGGTGACTTACTCGAAGGTCAGCGGCAGTATAACTCAGCCATTCACTCCATTCAGGAGAAGGTAATCTATAGAACCTTACTTTTGCATCGTATTGTGTTCCTTGTCTATTATCCCCAATCTGCAGGTCATGTATGGTTTAAACGAAACTCTTTATTTGGGGATTTAGCATATTTCTTAGCTGTTTACTGCCTACCAGTATTTGATAAGAGCCGTGTGGAAATCTATTTTTCTCCTTGTTCTTGTTATCAGTTTGAAGATCATTTGTTTTAGTTTACCTTTTCTCTTTCTTTAAGCTTCCCTAATCTGAGGATCATTCATTAGTTTTTAATTTGCATTCTATAGGTAACCGAGCAACCATCCATTCTACAAGGCGGAGAATTAAGGTCTTACCAATTAGAAGGACTTCAGTGGATGCTCTCCTTGTTTAATAACAACCTAAATGGGATTCTTGCTGATGAGATGGGACTGGGAAAGACAATACAAACGATATCTTTAATTGCATACCTCATAGAGCACAAGGGCGTAACGGGACCACACTTGATAGTGGCTCCAAAGGCGGTACTGCCAAATTGGGTCCATGAGTTCTCGACATGGGCTCCTAGGTATGTTTGGATTATTGTTTAACTACTCTCTCTCTCTCTCTCTCTCTCTCTCTCTCACAAATGTGCTCAGTTTTCAGTTTTGAGTCACGCGTGGATTTTTCTACTTGATCCAGTATTTCTGCTGTTCTTTATGATGGGCGCCAAGATGAGAGAAAGGCAATGAAGGAAGAATTATCAGGGGAAGGAAGATTTAATGTGTTGATAACACATTACGACCTGATTATGAGAGATAAGACGTTTTTGAAGAAAATTCCCTGGTACTACCTTATTGTTGATGAAGGCCATAGGTTGAAGAATCATGAATGCGCTCTTGCACAGACACTTGCAGGGTAAGATGCTAAATGCACAATCGAGTTGTATTATCAATGTTTCAACATGTTGTATCAATAAAGTCTGTTTTATTGCTTCAGTTTTGTGAATCTTCTTGAATTTATATATCCTCAGTTCCTTCTTATGGATTTCAAATTCGTCCATTGCCTACACTGATGAGTATGCTTCAAAAGGGGGAAAACACTTTTCTCTCTCTGATAAGAGCCTAGTCAACATGCTTGACCGAGGTTATTATGTGGGAAATTGCATTGAAGCTTGAATAAATTAATTTTCAAATATGAATTTCTACCAACCCCACGTCTTTTTTCTTTTTTCGAAACACAGTCGGCTATGTGGCTGTTTTCTATGCTATTTCTACACGCAAAAATGCTGATTTTTTACTGAAAGAACAAAAATATATATTGTTTATGGATTTGCTTGAATTATTGTTTCACAGTGATTAAATAATTGTTTCCTACTTTTGTTTTTGCCATCTTATTGCAAAAGATTCTCATCCAGTTTTTGCTTGTAAGCAGTTATGAGATGAGACGCAGACTTTTATTGACTGGAACCCCAATACAGAACAGTCTTCAGGAGCTATGGTCCCTGCTTAATTTTCTTCTTCCGCACATTTTTAATTCAGTTCAGAACTTTGAGGACTGGTTTAATGCACCATTTGCGGATCGAGGCGATATTTCTCTGACAGATGAAGAGCAGTTATTGATTATTCGCCGTCTGCATCATGTATGTGTTGTATCGTTGTTTCTTTTTCACCTTTTTTCCCTTCGTTTTATTATTCTTATTATTATTATTATTATTATTGATCTTGTGTATGTTGATTTATAGGTTATAAGACCATTCATTTTGAGGAGGAAAAAAGATGAGGTGGAGAAATACCTTCCCGGGAAATCACAGGTCATATTGAAATGCGATATGTCAGCATGGCAAAAAGTATATTATCAACAGGTTACTGATCTGGGAAGAGTTGGGCTAGACAATGGTACATAGCTCTGTCCTCTGCATGCATGCTTTACTGTTTTTGTACTCGCGTTTCTCAAAATGCTTTTGCGCCAAAAAGGAATAAGTTTGACTTTTTTATGACGCCTTTTCCCTTTTTTTCCCTAATTCATGTTGCCAGCAGTTACCATATTTAGAAGACAGATTGCAATCAACGTTGCTGTGTTTTACTGAAAAGAAAATTTAACTTTATTGCAGGTACTGGAAAGTCGAAGAGTCTACAGAACCTCACAATGCAGCTGAGGAAATGCTGTAACCACCCATATCTTTTTGTCATCGGAGAATATAATATGTGGCGCAAGGAGGAGATTATCCGAGCGTCAGGAAAATTTGAACTGCTTGATCGTTTACTCCCGAAACTCCAAAGGGCCGGGCACAGGGTCCTGCTTTTTTCACAAATGACTCGTCTCATGGATATTCTTGAAATCTACCTGCAACTTCACGATTACAAGTATCTTAGGCTGGATGGTTCGACAAAAACCGAGGAAAGAGGGTCCTTGCTAAAGAAATTTAACGCTCTAGACTCTCCTTACTTCATGTTTCTCCTGAGCACTCGGGCAGGAGGTCTTGGTTTGAACTTACAAACAGCAGATACTGTCATTATATTTGACAGTGATTGGAATCCGCAAATGGACCAACAGGCAGAGGATCGGGCCCACCGTATTGGGCAAAAGAAGGAAGTTAGAGTCTTTGTATTGGTTAGTGTTGGATCGATTGAAGAGGTGATCTTGGAACGTGCCAAACAGAAGATGGGCATAGACGCTAAGGTCATCCAGGCTGGACTGTTCAACACAACTTCAACAGGTTTGTTGTCTTCCACTTTGCGTCGGGACTCAAATAGTGTTCTTATGTATTTCACACGTGCACAATGCATGCCATCTTTAAATGCATGTTCGCTTGTGTAGCATTAAGGTGGCATGGTGAGCCTTTTAGTTTGCTTTTACATGTTTTAGCGCTGTTGTGGCTGCTTCCGGAAAATTGTAGGGTTATTTTTTGAACTTCAGCCTGTTAGGCGGATTTTTGTGTTTTGGCGCCACCTGTTGTATCTTTTGCTTACTGTGGATATGGGCCCTAGATTTATTCTTATCTGTTGTTTGAGAAGAGTGTGATCGTCATAACAAACCGCATTATCTAAGATGAGGATGGTATGTTTACGATAATAAGGCAACTTGCTAATAGAAGCAACGATTATTTGTTTTTTGTATGCAGCTCAAGATAGAAGAGAGATGTTGGAGGAGATCATGCGCAGAGGTACAAGGTCACTAGGGACGGATGTGCCGAGTGAGAGAGAGATCAATCGCCTTGCTGCCCGATCAGATGAGGAGTTCTGGTTGTTCGAGAAAATGGACGAGGAGAGAAGACAGAAGGAGAACTACAGATCTCGCCTTATGGAAGATCATGAGGTTCCTGAGTGGGCATATTCGAAACCTGACAACAAGGAAAACGACACCAAGGGATTCGACAGTGGCAGCATCACAGGAAAACGACGAAGAAAAGAGGTGGTTTATGTCGATACCCTAAGTGATTTACAATGGATGAAAGCCGTCGAAAATGGAGAGGACATATCAAAGCTCTCCGGCAAAGGGAAAAGAAGGAACCACTTTCAACCAGAGACGAGTGCAGCTAGTAACAATAGCAATGGTGTGGAGGAAGAAAAGGTTATAGAATTGACCGAAAATACACTGCTTGTGAGTGAAGGAACAAGTGAAGATACCTATCAGACACCAGCATCAAAGAGACTCAGAACAGAAGCGGAAAGTGTGGAGAAACACGATTATTATGGTGTCGGAGCAAGTAGTTGGAATGGGCAGATATTGACTTGGAACACACACAAAAAGAAGAGATCAAGCTATTCTAGCATTCAGAGTTCATTATCTGATTCTAGAGGCCAGAATTCCAATGGAAGAGGCAATGGATGGGCTTGATCATGATTCATGAAAGATTGGAGTAAACAACCTCTTTCTTTTCTTTTTCTTTTCTTTTCTTTTCTTTTTTAATATATTGAGATTAGATTAGATGTCGGCCCACTATGTTTCGTACATGGGTTTGAGCTGTGACATGCTTTTAGCTAACTAGTTGACTTATTTCCTCAGACCATTTTAGTCTTAGAAATGGTCTGGAAAATGGCTAGTGCTAGCTTTTAACATCAATTTTTATTCTGCCTCTTTATAACATGTCTTGCGCCAATTAGCAACAGTGTAAAATTATCTCCATTTATGAAATGATCCTCTTATTTTTCCCATCCTTTTTACTAAAGAACAAACAATTGTCAAACAACTCGATCAAAGATTTTTAAGTTCATTTGGCATCTCTTGGAGTGTGTTTGGTAGGAGAGAAAAGTAGAATGGAGAGATGTGGAGAGATTAGTGGAATGATACTAACATATATGGTTGTTTGGTAGGAGAGAAAAGAATGAAAGAATTAGAAGAGGGATTCTTAAGCCCTTCAAAACATCTCAATTTTGATCGAGTTGGAAAGATCATGTATGAGAGATAACCTCATATTCCTTCTCTAAAACCTCTCCTACGTGAGTTACTACTCTCCCTATTTTCACTCTTTTCTACCAAATGCACTAATAATTTTCGGACTTTATCATAATGCTACGTCAGCAATCTTATCATACCTTAGTAGATATCCTTTATATCGTTTGGCCCTCATAAAATGAGGGAAAAAAACGATAAATTAAAAATAAAACCAAAAGAAAAACAAAAGTACAGAAATATAGTTAAAAAATAAAAATAAAAATCAGATCTAAAACGTAAATAAAAAAGTTAATAGTTGAAACCCACTTTAGTACCCAGATTATAGCAAATTTCGTTATTCAAATCCAACGTAATAGAGTGTCTTTATGGTGTTGGGAGAAGAATTCCTGATCCCAATGTCAAGAATACAACAATTGGCACATTTTACATCAGAAACTTGCGAATTCTGAACATTGAAGTTGTAGAAATGATAATAGAACTTGCAAATTTTGAAGGCGATACATTAGCAGATTGAATGATATATAATCACTAGCTTTGAATGTTGATTTTCTTAAAAAACATGATAAACTTATGGACGACCACCAATGCACCATAAAAAGACCCTATAAATATTACCGAAAATCATATCAAGCCTTAAAATAAGAGTCTAAAATTTCATTAAATATGGATACTCACTGTCAGATGTCACAGCATCAAAGGCACCTTTGGTGTGTTACAAAAAAGAGCGAGTTCAAATTAAATCTCGGAAATAGCAACTCTAACAAGAACAGAGCCACATATTTTGCCAAGATTTCTAAGAACATAGTAAACAACTAAAAGTCCCAAAACCAAACAGCTAAAAACAAAATGGAAACAACTAGATTCTACTGATACCAGTTTATCATAATGCTCCGCTAACTGCTTACCTCACTTGTGAAGAATAAGATTCGATAGAGCAGTCAACTCCTAAATGCTTTAAATCCCTCTTGAAGATATTGAACCTCTACTCTTGGTCAACTTCAAGGTTTTTCAGCTTTGATTCTAATTCTTCTTCACCACCTTCGCCGTCTCCAGATGCATCATCATCGTCGCCATCGTCGCCTTCTCCTTCGGGGTCATTCTCATCCAAGGACCCAAGAATCTCTGGAGATTTCTTGAAAATTTCCTTCACCTCGTCAATGCCTTCGTCGGAGATGTAGTTCCCATTGATGTTCAGCATCTTGAAACCTGGCTTCTGAACCACAGTCTGAACCAAAAGACGAGCCCCGGCTCTTCTTATTAAGTTAGTGCTCATGTCAACTTCACTCAACTGCGCATGACCTTCCAATGCCTTGCTGATCTGGATGGCACCCTCGTCCTTGAGTTCATTCTCGGACAATATCAGTTTGGTGAGATGCTTCTTTGACTCTATACAAGCTGCTAAAGCAGGAGCAGCTTCAGCTGTTATGTCATTACCAGCAATCTCCAAGACCTCGAGCAACAGAGCTGATTCCTTGAGAACATTCACTATAGCTACGGTGCCCTCATTTTCAAGGTTTAGGTAGCTGAGATAGACTTCTTTCAAATCTGCATGATTAGAGAGTGCTTTGCTCAATGCAACTCCGCATTCAACACCAAACATGTTGTCCCGCAAGTCGAGCTTCTTCAAGTGGGTGCAAGTACCTAGTGCTTCAGATAATGCAACTCCCCCTTCGGTGCCTATCCTGGTAGAGGAACAACGGAAGTCCTCCAATAGAGGAGAGCGCTTCACAACATCCGCAATAGCAATCGCGCCTTCATCTCCTGTCATGTTGTTGTGGAAATGAAGGATCTTGAGTTTCTCTGTGGAAGGAATCAACTCTGAAACTGCTCGAGCAGCTTCTTCCGAAATTCCATCATTCATCAAATAGAGTTCCTCCAACTCAGCTTGTGATTTGAGCAGCGCTCCAAATGCCCTCACGCCTTTCTCACCCAAAGCATTGTTTGACAGATTCAGAGACCTCAAAACACAACCTTCCAACGCTGTTGCAAATATATTCATCACCTGAAGTGCTTCTGCCTCTGGCCTTCCTGCAACAAAATCAGACAGGTCCACTTCTTTCAACTGACTTTTAACAGAAGCCAAAATCGGTTCAGCAACATGGGCTGCTTCCAAGCCAAAGCTTCTATTGCTGAAGCATATCTTCAAGTAAGAATTTCCAGGCTCCGTCAACGGCCTTAGGAGCTTTTCAGCCTCCTCAGCCTCAATAAAGGCACGTTGGCCTTTAGATATATCAAAAGATGTCTCTTGGGTCGAAATGTTATTTTCTGACGCCACCTTCTTGTCCTTGATTTTAAGAACTCCTTTAAGAACATCCAATAGGAGCTTGCTGCATTCCCGCGCATAAAGCTGTACCGCAGAACCTCCATCACCATCTGGCTCCTTCTTATAATGCTCATCCGCAGTCGAAAAAGCCACATCTTCAATGTATTTTGCATTCTCCTTAGCCTCGTCCTCACTCAAAGTGCCATACTTTTCGGTGAAAATGGATTTGGTTGTGAGATTCTTTATCATCCGATCCACAAGCACTTTCCTTGTGTTCTGGCTTGGAGGCCACAGCTTAATAGAAAATTGATGGCTTTGTGAATTCGGAGTTTTCGAATCCATTCGAAAAATAACCTACAAAATTAAAACATCACTTAACACAAGCACAAAAACGTATTCTTTCCACAGTACAATAACAAATATACAAATATAAACACAATATATATATATATAATTAAGAGCTGGAGACTAAAATGTGAAATATGCTCTACTACATAAACTGAGACTAGCTTTTGGGTATGCTTTTTTTAAGCATAAGGAGCATTTTTTTAATCATTATTTTCCGAGAAACATATGAAATCAAAAATAAATCTCAGGTAAATAAAAAACATCCTTTAAAAAGAAAAAAGAAAGAAAGAAAGAAAGACCGAAAGACCAAAAAACTAAAAGACCAAATACCATAAGACCAACTTCCCTAAAATATACACACATGTATACACACACACACACACACACACACAACTACAACAGCAAGTCAGTAACAAAGATTCAATTTTTCGATAAAAATGTATCAGATCTGCCGCAAGGTAACAAAATTTTTATGAACATGGAAAGGATTTACTCAAAAAATAAAAAATACACTCCCAGATTAAAAAAAAAATTTTTGAAAGGAACGTTCTAAGGAAGGGAAATGGAGAAGAGAAGTAGAAAATGAGAAAGGAAAAAGCTTTTTGCTTACCAGACGCAAATCGAAACCCTAGGGAAGGTGAAGAAGGGCTGGGGTGAGGATGAGAGAGAGATTTTTTTGCTTTTTTTTTTTTTTGGTCCTTTTTAATGGGAGTAACCTTTATCTGAGACTGAGATTCAAAAATGACACACTTAAACAGGGGATATAAATCATGAGAGAGAGAGAGTGAGGAGAGAGGAGAGAGAAAGAGAGAGTGGAGGGAAAACTGAAAATGAGCGAGGGGAGGGATTGGTTTTCTTTTCTGATTTGGGAATTTGAGAATCCAGCGTCACTTTTTAAAGAGCGCGTTTGGGAACCAGGAATCTACTGTCTTCGTCTTGGATTACATATTATTCTTAGACCACATCGGAGAAACAGAAACAAAAACCTTCCTTAGCCAAATTTGCCAAAAAATAAAACTTAAAAAATGCTTTTCTTTTTATTTTTCATATTTTTCCAAAAAATATTTGCAGGGTTTTGTTTTTTCCTTTCAAAAGCTTTAATTTATTATGGGGAATTGAGAAGAGGGAACAGCTTGTTACTTTTATTTTTGATATTTTGTACAGAGTATTAAAGAAAAAAAATCCTACTAGTATTGTACAATAGTGAACCATAAAATCATACTAAAACTATATATATAAATTTAAGCGAAGAATTAACGTTTAAAATCACAATATCAGTAGGATTTTTTTTTTTTTTTGGGGAAAAAATTCTCCAAATTTATTATTATCCAGCCTTGAGGGAGAAAAGATATGAAAAAGAAAAATTACGACAGCATTGCTCTGGTTTTCTTTTTGATACAATTCACTTTTCTTTTTTTCCTTTTACCTATTTTTACGCAACCAAACATGGTCCAAATGAAGTGTATGTCACTCAATTATTATCATTATTATTATGAAGATCTGGGGCATACAAGTACAAAGAATCTAAGCTAAGATGAGGGATAATAATTATACAAACAAAGGCATTAAAACTAGTGGGATTGGAAATGCTTGGAACCAAACATGATGCCAACAATCATTTTGACATTTTTCTATGCAGACAAACAAACTGGTTTAACTTTCTTTGGAGAGAAAAAAAAAAAAAAAGTTAAATGGCTTTGTCAGTGGATGGACCATCCATGTTTGTATCAAAGTATTGACCTGAGGAAAAAAATGCCCAGCAAAGATGAGGAAGATGCTGGTAATGATTGCAGTTTTTACAGTTGCTGAGCTAAAGCTGTTAAAGCATGTGCGGCTAATTATTATCATCTAATATTAACAGTTACTCTCTGTTTTATGCTTCCAGGAGGAGACTACCTTCAGTTTTTGTCTTAAAAATTATTGAGAGAAAAAATATATTTTAAAAAAAAAAAAAAAACTAGGAGAACTCTTAGTAAGCTATGAAAGATAATATGGCACACGTACGTAGATAGTATTTTTAACCATTACATCTTTCTGTGATTCTAATTTGATCTTATGTTGAGAGACGATGAGAACTGAATCTGATTTGTTTGAGGGTTAAAAAGTTAAAAACTATGTAACACCAATATTATTATTATTATTTTATGATATCATACCATGGAATTCTTCTAAAAATATAACCATTACAATTGTATTTCGGTATTGAATAAGAAAAGGGGAAAACAAAGTAGAAGAGTACATTTTATTTTTTTTATTTTTTTATCTGTTTTTAATGAAAATTCTAGCAAAATGCTTGGAACAAATTCAAAATTAGAGACATAAAGTTAAAATTTTTAAAGTTTATGAGATAAATCAAGAATGAAATTAAAATTAATAGGTGAATGCTGAATGCCAGTATATATAACAGCTTGGATATCAAAAAGAATAACAGATCAGAAAGATGAAAAACTTTTTACCACACAAATGCAGTTACAATCTCATCATTTAAAGTAACCAGTAAGTTGCTGACCCTCAAAACATCAGCTGCGTCTGGCTTTTAGTATTTTGCATTGGTATCCCAAAATTTGTTATTTTTTTTACAATTTACCATTCGAACTTTTAATTTTGATAATCCATCTTATGAACTTGTTAAATTGTAACAATGTATCCCCTATCAATTAATTTTTTGTTAAATTGATTATAAAAAACACAAGTAGGCCTCCATTTTCAATTAAAAATTTCTAGATATAACACACCCCCTAAAAAAAATCTTCTAATTGCAAATCTTTAATTTAATATAAAATTAGCAATTTAATAAATTCAAAAGATAAATTATCATAATTAAAAATTTAGAAAACAAGTCACCATAAGATAATAAATTTAGGGGATATCAGTGTTAAAAACCCTTGTTTTTCTCGGTTCACAAACTATATCAAATGGTTAGCAAGATAAACTAATGACGAGACATTAAAAAAATACTTTGGTATTTCATCCGGAAAGGCAATTGATTTGGGAAGAATTTGCATCAAAACACAAAATAAACATGTTTGTTCGTCATATACCTTTATCCACGTCTAAGAAATTTGACAGAACCAATGACAAGACATAAACATAAAAAATAAAAAAATTTCAAATTTGGTACTTCTTCAAGGCTATCTAAAAGGAATTTCAATCGGGAATTTGCAATAAACATCCTTGCTTGTGGCATACTCCATGCTTTTATCATCAAACTAATAACATGTTAGACAGAAGACTTAAAATGTAGAGTTCCAATCCTCAAATCCGATTTCCCAAGACACAAAAAAAAAAAAAAAAAAAAAAAAGGACCAATCAAAGATTATCAGAGAACCACAGTCACAGGTAAAATAACAGAGCAAAAAAAAATGCAGTTCAGTTAAGCAAACATGTAATAATTTCACAAAACAAAACTTATTTTACTTAGAAAAGAACTAAAGCCAGTATCAAAGAATGAAGCATAGGAAGAAAAATTGCAAATTTCCATTCAAATCCACAACAAAATTGCAAAATTGGTCACTAAAAAAATCCAAATTTCTCAGACAGACAAGACTCTCTTAGAAAGCTAAGGCAAATTCATCTTAACCTATAGGATGATATCCAAAAATAAAGTAACGAAACGAGAGAAAACGACACCAAACTCTCTCTCTTCTTTCTCTCTCCTCTTTCTCTCTCTTCAACGGTAGGATTTCTGGAACCTAGCTCTGGCACCGCGACCGCCAAACTTCTTAGGCTCGCAACGCCGGGGA
>JAFMPE010142598.1:567-22231 GCA_024759925.1 Ficus religiosa
TATTTATTTATCTATTTATTTTCCTCTCCTGTGTAACGCACGGGTATTAAACTAGAATGACTAAATTAAAATAATGGTTTTAAAGAATGTCCAAAAATAACTTTATTTATAAATTTGAACAAAAGGAAAGCTGATCATTTTTTATTGACTAAAATACCCATATATATAATTTTAGTGGGGAAAAAAAGGAGATCAGATCCTCCCTAGAAAAATGGTTCATTATTTTCTTTAATAACGCCAATTTGAAATCAGAATTAGAATCACATTAAAAATGATTAATAAATACCAAAAATCCCAAAATCAAAAACCGAAATCAGTATCATAGTTACGCAAATTCTTCCCCTTTTCTTCTTTCCAACACTGTCCATTTGCTATCTGCATTTTCAACCATGGGAAATCGACAACAAAAAGAATGCTGGGAAAAATCATCAAAATCATGTCAGTTTCTCCCTTACCACAATAATGCTTGACAAAAGATATAACGACCCGCCTAACGTAGGCCGTTACCATTTTATCTTACATAATTACTTAACTTATTTCACTCGACGGAAATACGGAATATATTATTTTTAAAACAACTTAACAACTTAAAATCTAACTCATCACATAATTACATATATATACGTACATACATATATATATGTACATTTTCTCAATTGAGTACTTGAGTATCAAACTTATTTCAATATATTAACAGCAGAACAAATACAAGAATTATAATTTGAAACGCGTAGCGGTCTTTATCCCTAGTTTCACAACTAGCCGTGCCAATCCCCACCGTCTTGTATCAAGTATTACCCATAGGTTGCTTACCTACATCATAAACGTAAGTTGTGAGCTTTCGCTCAACAAGTATAATTTTTAATCCGTAAAACATTTCATGATAAAAACAATGTATGAACCAATTATGCCTTTATTATGATGTCTTAGATTCGCACGTTTTTCAATAGAATGAACTTTGATATGATGTCATATTTTAACTTATATGATTAAGTTTGCATATAAATTATATGATTTGAACAACTAGGCGGGGTCAATAAACGACATCTCTATAATTAATATTTCTGTATAAAGTTGGTAATGGTAGGATTTGTCACTAAAACACGTTTTATCAGCCCACAATACTAGGCTATAACTTTTTAATCCCAAAATTAGACAATATTGCAGAATCTTTCCGGGTAATCGGATCGTCTTTACATATGTATTTCTTTAGCAAAAAAAATAAAAACAAAAAACAAAAAACAAAAAAACAACCTATTATAAGAAAGGCTAGTCGTTTATCACTCACCATTGACCAGATCGGTTTAAATAGGGACAGGCTCCACAATCAACGACGCTAAAAGATCTCTGGTGACTCCAGTGGAATTACCAATTCCATCTCCATGTTGGAATATGCACTGTGCAGACCTTGCCATGTTCACACACATCCTCACCAACGAATTCGGCACGGAATTGTTCTTTGAAAATATCTCCTTGTTCATCATTTTCCATGATTGACTTATCAATTCCTTTGTATGACTTATTGCTTCTTCTTCAGATATGCCTTTCTCCACCATGTAGCACTGCACCGCTTTCCCCACATCGCCTCTCTTGCTCTCGTCCTTCGATCATTTGGTGAATAAGGAGAGTCAACAGAAGGGAGAAGAAAATAGGAAGCTAGACTAATTAAATATGGCTCTTTTGTCATACCTTTGAAGTGCCCAAATCATCACTAAGTCTTGTTACGAGGGATGACCAATGTATCAGCTTAGCGCCATGGTTGAAGCAATCAAGGGAGCTTTTCGTTATGGAGTGATCGAGGCCTAGGATGCAAGCGTGGACAATTGCTGCATGACCACCAACTGAAATGCATGCATTTTCCAAGTATTCCTCCACAGTTGGTGTATATCCACTGTAAAACCACCGTGCTTCCACAAGATATGATGTGCAAAGATTAATCCACTGCAACAAAAGGGTTAAAAATGAGACAAAAACTCATGTGAACATAATTCGCTATAGCCTTCCATATTTCTGAACTTACCTCTTTCTTAATGAAGGGGGAAACATCCAAGCCATGAGTTTTAAGGACATCATAGATCAGATCGTTTCCAAAGTTAAGCATGGCAAGATAGCATATTTTCATGTAAAGTGGAAGATCTTTCATTGCCTCTATGTCCCATCTGCCAATGAAGAAAAGGGGGGAAAAAAAAAGTTTTCAAGAACTGAGATAATGATGGTTAGATAATTGCAGCCTGCAAAATTACTTCCTCATTCATACCTCTTTACTGCATTTGTGAAACATTCTAGCTCACTTAACGACCCATATACATCATAGATGTCATCAATTGCGGTTAATATGCAAACGAACTTGGTGAGGCCTACCCTGCATTTGGACAAGCGGGGCTCATCTACAATCCCCATAGCCCAAAGAAAGTTCTCCATCAACCGATCTCTTGCAAAAACTAGATTTTCTTTGAAGCCCAAGTCTCGCCACCATCTACAGTCAATAAAACAGAAACATGGAATATTAGTCTCTAGTTTTCTGAACAAGTATACATGAACTACAACTCTGTCACACCACCTTGCCAATGTTTTGAGCTCTTGCTGGTACACAGATTGCACCAGGTTGTAGTCCAACTTGGCTAACTTAAGCAAAGTCGGATTCATTGTAGGATCCATCTCGTACAGATCGATGAAGTTTCGAGCTTCAACTCTCGGAACCCGCCAATACAGTGGGATTTCCAGTGATTGTTGTACTTGTTTAGCTAAAAACCTTTCCATTCTCTCATTTGAAGAATTTTTCAGCGCTTCTGTGGTGAAACTGTTGGCTACCTCCAGAACATCTTCTCCTGGCATTCCAAGATAAGAGGCTTCATACAAACTCAGAAGTCCATTCACATTGTTGCTTAAGCCTTCCAAGAATCTCGCATCCTGGCCTCTAAATCTATTGAATACGTCTGTATTACACAAAAATAGATGACTGAGTTCGTATGAAAATGAATCTTTGCTTCTTATATAGATGTGGAATTTTGCATTATCTACCTGAACTAACCGATAATCCATGTTCTCTTAGAACACGAAACCTCTGAGCCATTGTGTAGAGATCATTACTAGTTTCAACTTGACAAACCAGCGAAACAGCTTCTCTGATCTCGTCTTCAAACTGATATGCCAGTCCCAGCCTCTGCGTTGAGTCGATAAGCTTCAAGAGTAAGAGAGGATCTTTCTTAGTTTTCAGTGACCGGATAGTGACTTGCTTCAACTCCTCTAGTTGGCCAGCATGTAACTCGTACTGCAAGAACGTTTTTTTTGGAAGGAAAAAAAAAAAAAAAAAAAAGCATTCGTTAAGCTGCAGAATCATTGAAATGACATAAAAGTTCTCAACAAACGAAGGTTATTTGAAAATAAGTGGACTCAACAGTGTAGGGAGTGACAAAAGACTCGATGTGGCTGGTTTCCCAGATGGTAGGATGATAATGAGCCGATCGACGTCGCTTCACCTTAAAGTTACTGAAGATTGTGAAGGACGGAAGCCGTGATCGGCCTTGATTTCTTGTTATTGATCTCCCTTTCAGTGGAAGTGGAAGAATCCATGGCGTAGACAAAGTAGTGGTCATCCTTTTCACACGGGAAACTTTTTCCTCTTAACACGAGACTTGTTTTTGCAGCAGCGTATACATGGTCTTATATGATAACACACACCTATGTAAACTTTTTTCCTCACGTCTATGTTTTCTTTTTTTTTTTTTTTTTTTAAAAAAAAGCTGAAAACCAAATTGCCAAAACTGGAGGGCCCCAGTCTTGCAAAGAGCACACTTATCTCAATAGCGCCAACATTCATGGTACATGTGAGCGTGTTCCCTAAACAAAATTATGGAGGCACGTTTATTGCAATTTGCAATGTACAAATGGTGAATTATTTAAAACCAACACAGACAAACTGGACTGCGCTCATCATCTTTGACTCAAGCCATAGATTCTTATGGCTCAAAAACACGTTTAACATGATCTTTTCATTCAGGTCAAAAAAATAAAAAAAAAGTTTAACGTGATTTTGTTTAAGAACATAGAAAAAATGAAACCGAGTAAAACAACAGTAATAATAATGTCCTCGGTATTTTGCACAAATGACCAAACTTGGGAGTCCTAAACGATTATAAAATAGATCCAATTCCATATAGCAACAAAACTCCATAGTATTGCATGAGTATTTACTAATAACTCATCGACAAAATATTAAACCTTAAACAACCTAATAGCCAAAATAAAAAACCCGCACATAGAATCTGTCAACCAAAATGTTTCATCACTTTTCCAAAAAAAACAACCCAAGAAATAAGATGACTTTCTTTTCCTTTGTTACCGACTTCACTTGTTCTTCATGAAGTCCACCTGCAGTTTAACCTGTTCATTAATTAACTCCATCTTCCTCAAGAAACACTCGACTTCGCCAATCACTACCTTCTTCCACTTCCTATTCAGACCCGCCAACACGGAACTCTCGATCAATGGCAACTTCTCCGTAATCACCTTCATACTTTCATCCATCGAATAAAGTCTCAGAGACTCATACAAGAAAGGATATTTTTCCCAGAACTCATCTTCTTCCTCCTCCTCTTCCTCTTCCTCATCCGTATCTTCAACTTCATCTTCCGCCACTTCCTGTTTCTCTTCCTCTTCAGACTTTACTTTACCATTGGCCTGCACTTTCTCCCTCTTCTTCTCCTTCTTCACCGTCGCTTCGATCTTTGGCAATGCCAGAACCGTCGGGGTCGCCGTGGTCTTGCTCTTCGGCGTGCTCGGAACAGGCTCCTTCTTAATATTGCTCTTCGACTCCTCGTCTTCAACAAGGCTGCCATTACTAGCGGTTCGGTCATTCCCAATTCCCCAAATCTTCTTCGAGAGTTGAAACGACCGGAGTTCGTGAGGCTTCGAGAAGACGGGGTCTTCGCCGTTCTCGCCCTTCGCGGCGTTGTTCTGGTACTTCTTCTTCAGCCTCCGAATCTTCTCCGATAGCTTGTTCTTCGAAACGTCGGCGTGCAGCTTCTCCTTGATAAAGTCGTGAAAAGCTCCCATGTCGGCGTTGGGATCGGTCCCCTTCTTGGCCTTGTAATCCGTCATCCCCTTCAGAAGCGCGATCTCATCGTCCTCGGTCCACAGCAGCGCGACTCCCGATGCCTTCTTGGGATCCTCGTCATCTCTTCCACCACCGCGGCCGCCGCCGCCATTGGAGGCGACCTTCCTCTTCTTCTTGTCCTTGGAATCCTTCTCGCTGGGCTCGCTCTCGCGCTTGGCGGGGGCTTTCTTCTTCGGCTTGACGGAGTCGACGTCCATGGGCTTGGACACGATGGGCTCGATCGTGAATCCCGAAAGCGACGGCGACGGAGGAGTGTTGTCGGATTCCGTCTCCGAACCGGAACCGGAATCGTTGGGCTTCGAAACCGTGGGCTTCTTCACAGGGGATTTCACCTTCTCCTCCTCTTCCTTCTCTTCTTCTTCGTCATCACCGTCGTCTTCTTCTTCTTCATCGCTGCCACCGGATTTCTCACCTCGGGCGACGCCGTTATCGCCAGCGTTTTTCTTTTCAACTTCTTCTTCTTCTTCTTTGTTGTCGACGGCGTCGGATTCGTACAAGTCCTCGGAAGAGGAATAGGCAGGTGGGGGCTGCTCAAAGAGGCGTTTCGCAGCCATTGAGAAGCCAAACAGAGTGGTGAGAGAGAGAGAGAGACTTTGAGTAAGGCAAAGCAAAGAGGGGGGTTTTGGGGAAGAAAAGAATATCGGCCTAGAGAAACTGTCTAGGATTTGTGCTTAAATAGGGTTGTGGGTGTTTAGGGTTTTGACTATTGACTTCTTTGTCTTACGTTTCGTGTTTTTCCGTCTACGTGGCCTTCTTACGTGGTCCATGGGTTATTATTTTCTTTCTTTTTCAAAAAAAAGTGTGGACACGTAAAGTTTTTTTTTTTTTTTTCCATGAATATTCATGTTTGGATAGGTGAATCTTGAATTTTTTTTTAATTTCAAAAAATAAATAATAATAATTTAATGGGCACAAATATAACTACTCTTAAAGAAGTATGAAGTTTGATTCCTGTACATTTGGAATGCCCTGCTTCAAAAAAGACTTAACATTGAATAATGCAGCTTGATCGATTTCGATTAGGATGCTTTTTAACCAGAAGATTTTTCTGATGTCGCAAGTTGAAATGCAAAGTGTTATCTGGTCGTCTTTCTGCCAAGAGTTTTAAGGCACCTGAAACGTATGCAGCCGAGAAACATAGTAAGGACAAGCAATATTTTATAACTTCTTCTAAAGATCTTAGTGAATAAGTTTTGAAGGCTAATTTTAGTTCTTTTGTAGAACTTTGTATATACCGAGAACAAAAATGTTTGAAAGAATCTGATTAAGACTACTGAGAAACTCTCCTACCTATATGTAAAATTTAAGGAGATTAACTCTCTTCATCAGACCTCGAATCTACCATCCGGCATTCCGCAATTGCTGGAAAGATTCGTTTACGAACATCCAAAAGTGACTGATGCAGATTTTCTGTAGTAGCAACAGCAGTAGTTGAAGTCTCTTTGTTAGAGTTGAAATTCCTCATAGGCCTTGCTGCTGAAATTTTGACCTCTCTACACACTTTATCTACCATGATCAAGAAATCGCGAACAATCATGAATAAGCGCAAGCCTTCATCCTTCCCTGCATTCCCATGGAAGTAGTCCGTGGTGCTCTTCACAAGAGCCCTTATCCTCTTTTCTTCCTCTAGCATCCTTGTTGCATCAGCTTCTGCTTGCTCCACAAAACTAGTGAGATTTCGATGGAATTCGCAACCTTCGTTCAGATTACCCATCTCAAGCTTTAAAAAATCTCTCGTCTTCAACAATGAATGACCCAATCTTGATATAGTAGCCGTTAGGCCCTCGGCATCTACCATCGCTGCCTTTCTGACGTCTTCAAGTTCACTGCTTAAACCCGAGACCACCTCAAGACCAAGGCTATGATGGTGCCCCTCTGAGCCTCCCTCAGCAATGTCCTCAAGGAAGTCATCAGTCTTCACACTAGACATGCTTCTACTTGCTTCAGCTGTGCGCAGAGCTCTAGCACCCTCTGAACGGATGATCTCCTTCACCACAAAGTGCAAAAGCGTCGTCTTTCCATCCGTTCCCTTTACATCAGCCAGTTTCAGGAGTGTGTCAAGCTTAAATGCCTGTGCGCCACCACGGTAAGTTCCATCATTCATGCGATTCCCAGTTTTTAGAACCGCTTCTAAAAGCTTTAAGAATAGCCTGCTGCTTCTGAGCTTGTTGCAAGCAACCTGCCATTTAAGATGGGGCATTACCAAAGAATCAAACTGACGTGACATCTATAGTACTAAAGCTACAACAAAACATGATATATTGTTATGATATGAGTATATATAAAGTGGCATTAAATGGTTAACTGGTATTTTATTACCTCCAAAGTTGCCAAGGATTCTGTAACACTGGAGGACTCCTCCTGAAAGGAACACATGAACAGCAATGACTCTAGTCGTTTAAAGGCAAATGGGATGTCAACCAAGACCTTGAGGAACCGCTCTGCAGGGCCAAGTAGAGAAAGATCGCCTGTGTACAACCTAAGCTTTAATTCCTCTTCAGCGGTTGGGCTAACCTTCAAGAGTGTTTGGAGGAGATCTATTGGAAGCTCATTGCCTGATTTATGAACATGTGAACTAGTGAGACCTTTTAAACTCAACAACTGCAGTACAAATGTATCTTTTGCCTAAATCAAGATGTTCGAATAGAAAGAGACTCACCTTCTTGAAGAGCATCAACAACTTCTTCTGTTGTCACATTCAGTGCTCGCAACAGAATCGATAAATTTTGTGCTTTTTTAGTTTCAATTATCTGAATGTACTGAATAGGCTCTAAAGTTGATAATACTTGCTTGCGTTCGTTTTTGTTCTTGTCGACAGTGGTATAACCAAATAAGGACTCTATCATCTCCTCATTGAACCTGCATAAAGTTGGTAGTTACCAATTTGTCTTTGCGCTTTTGCCTGGTGAAAAAAAAAAAATAATAATAATAATAATAATAATAATCTATTTAATGTGATGGGATCATAGTCTTACTGGAATGATCCCGCGCTGATCTCATGCCACACCATTGATTGATCACTATTCATGAGAACGGTCTTATCCCAAAAGAATGGCTTCAGCTTGGCCTTTTGAGATCCCGATTCAGCATCAGAATCGTCCGCACAAGCAGAGTCACCGCGTGCTTTGTGAGGTGGTTTCAGAGGAGGCTGGCTTTTACCAGGCAAAGCTTTTGGTGGAGCAGGCGGAGGACGCACCAATTTCGGAGGTGGAGGAGGGCGAGGACCAGGAGGAGGAGGTGGTGGTGGTCCAGAAGGTGGCGGTGGTGGAGCAGGAGGTGGTGGAGCAGATTTTCCGGGGGGAGGTTTCAGTGGAGGAATTGGCGCTGATGATGAAGCTCCAGATAATTCATGATTTTCATATTTCGTGGACAAATTGCCCATAAACTTCCCACTGCTTGTTCCGAACTCTTTGTGACTGGAATTTTCTAATCTAAAAGACTTATGTGATGAACCTGCAATGTTAAAATTACAATAAGAATACACCATAGAGTATTTAATCATACAATAAAAAGAAAAAAGAGAAAAAAGAAGAACACCAAAAACTCATATATACCAGTAGAAAAATCATTTGAGGACAAGGTGAGAAGAGCTCTTTCGTCTTTATATCCATCCCCGTTTTTGCTGCTCTTCTTTAAACAGCAAAAGAGAAGCAGGGCAAAGGCAGAACATATTCCCATTGCAGTTCCAAGAGATGCCATTTTGCTCATCTGATTATTTGATGAAGGATGAGGAGGAGGTGAAGAATGGAGTGAAGGTGGAGGGGCCGAGCTGAACAAATCTGCAGGGAAAATGTCTTCTCCTTGAGCCTCAGGTGTAGGTGTTGGAGCTGATTCAACCACATCTTTCCACTGAAACGGGTCTTCTGGAGCCTCAGCTGGAGGCTGCGAATACGGAGAAAGGAAGCTGGCTGGTGCTGGAGCTGGAGCTGGAGGATTGACTGGCGGCGCAGCTGCATGCACTTTGCCTCGCGTTCTAGTGCGGCTTCGTGATATTGACTGAACCGGACTTGCAGGTGCTTTGACTCGCTTTCGAGGGTGGCTTCGTGATGTTGACAGAACCGCCGTGGTTGCCAATGATCTCCTAGGATTACTTGACCAACCAAAGAGTAGCTCAATACGCCCCATGAACCACCTGCAGCTACTCTCTCTATTAGAACCATGAAATAGAATATTTTTCTTTCTCAAGCAATTGAAAATCTTTTGCTTCGTGCTTGGAGGCAGAATTTTGATTGCGTTGTGTATCCGTCTTGCAGTTAATAGTGCTGACTCGGAGTCACTCCTTGCTTCTTTTTGTGGGATGTACAAGTCAAAAATTTTCACTGCATATTTCTCATCTATCATTCTCCTGCAGTGAATCCATGCAAGCACTGCCTGCAATCGAAATTCCAAGTTCAAACACACGAAATCTTTATGAGAAACTGAATACATATCTATATATGACTCTAATATTGCAACAGAGTAAAATTTGTAGTCCTGTCTTTTGTGTTTGCTTTACGACCCCAAATGATATATCACTCAAATCACCATATAGGTAGGGAGGGGGGGGGGCGCGGTGGGGGTTGGCGCCGGCGCGGTGTAGGGGTGTGGTTTGGGTGTGGGTGGGGGGAGGGGAAGCTAATGAGATCATAACCGTCATTAATAAGTTTTGCGTAAACTAGCAGGATTTGGAAAGGAAAACACAGGGGGGAAAAAAATAAGGAGTAGAATTAAAACAAATTAATTAACCAAAATCACCATATTGACTAAGGCTTTTGTTTTTTTCACCAGCATACGATGCATATAAGCAAACTTCTGTTACAAAATCTATTAATGTCTTCTATTGCCCTTGTTCTAATTCCTCAAATGCTTATGTGATACTGAGCTTCCCCATAGATTTATTTCTTCTCTTTATTATATGTCTTTTATCTTGGATAATTTTAGAAACAAGGGTAATTTCAAAGAGGCAATTGGCCAAATCTGACATATATTTCAACAGAAAGAAACCAAGTAGAAGTAGAAATAAATTACTTGATTCCCAAGCTACCGTTTTTAATTGAGAAATCCGCAAATGGGTACAAATATATACACTATTTAAGGTCCTAATCCCGTCATAATCACGTAAAATATGTATAATAAATGTTGACGATAAGGATTAAGAATGACGGATTAGCATACCATATTTTCGTCAATTTCCTGCGTGACCAAACCATCTCCGCTTCTGAAAATCGTTTCAAGAATCCTTCTGTTTCCTTGCGAGACCTTAATTGCCAAGGCCCAAATCAAAACGACAAAAATTACCGCATAAACGACTCTTCTCAATACCATTGATTTTCCATATATTGCTACTTCTTCCATGTATTTTCCTTCTCATTTCATCGAATTTCTCAAAACAACCACCTTTGCCTTGTGTGTGTGTGTGTATTTCAACGTCTGTCAACAACCCACCTAAAATTCATCAACTTTACGCAAAACCCATGAATTTGAATGCAAATATAAACATGCCAATGCCATGCACAGGTCTAATCCTCAATGGAAGCTGAAACTCATTGCCAAGGTAACAAGAGTATAATTATTGGGTAAATATTAATGATAATTAACAGAGATTAGAAAACAAGTATTCCTGCAAATAGCTCTAATCCAGATGGCGCTAACATCAAAACTAACAACAAAGATTATTCATACTATTTTTGGAATTATAAAAAGAAAAGAAAGAAAATTGATTTTGTTTATTTTGTTGGGATTTTTATTGTTCGTTCAGATGGTTCTTGCTGCTAAACATAGAGAGAGAATGAGAATGACGTGTCACGCGTATTAGGGAAGTGAGGAGAAAAATGTGGGACACCCATAATTGTTTTTGAGTTTTTTTACTTTTTTGCCCTAAATATTCTTTCCTTTTCTTTTCTAACTTCTGTAGGAATAAGTAAATCTCTTTCTTATTTTCCTTTCTCGTTACTCATTTTTCTCTTCCATTCCTTTTTATCTTATAGATTTTGCAGCAAATTAATATGTACTTAAAAATAAAGATTTTCCTTTTTGGTTGGATGAGGTCGTCTATTGGAATTACAACTTTATTTTTGTAAGCGGAATTAATTTACAATTACAATTAACTGTTGCTTTTAATTGTTGACGTTTTATTTACGCTTGCGTTCTTATTAGCGTTTTTATTAGGGTTTTTTTTTTTTTTTTTTTTCAGTGAAGGTTCTTTAAAATATATGTATATATGTATATATCTATAATGCGTTATTGTTGTTGGTTTTTAGGTAAATATGGTTTTTGGTTACCTACAACTAACTTTATATTTTAGAGTTAATTACATTATAGCGTTCCAATATCTTTTTGGCGTCTATGATCAATTGAATTATCCAAAATTAGACTTAATATATATATATATATATATATTCTCTTTCTTTAATAGTCATTGCTTAGATGAATAACATTCAATCTGCATAATCAGTGTCATTAGTTCAATCAATCGTTTAGTTGATTTGTTAGTTGTTATGAATTTGAGTTATGGTTTCGAGTTTAAAAGAAGTGTCTAAAATCGCGTATGCATGTGCATTATATTAGCATATTCGAAGGAATTGAAATAACATGCTTCTTATTAAGAAGTAGAACCCGACAGTAAAAATGAACATTTTTATTAGTTTTGCGAAGTCATTCACCGTGGGGAAAATATATATATATATATATATATATGAATATCGATCATCCTCATCTTTTTTTTCTTTTCTTTTCTTTTTTTTTTTTTTTAAAGAAAACAGTCGATCATGAAAAAGTAATTGTAGTTTGTAAAAAATATAGAATTAAATAGAAAAAGAAGACAAAGATTTAACGAGGTTTGGTGATGTGTCTACTCCTCTTGAGATCAGAAAAAGGAAAATCACTAAAAAGGAGCATAGACAAAAAGCTGCATATAAAGGAAGATTACAAGAGATAAATCGGGTAATTACCAATAGTCAACAATCAACGTAAAGGATAAATGGTAACAAATTGAATCCAATCAACCATAAGAGGAAACTTCCAATATATGTGGTAGCAAATCTCAATCTTCTTCATATCTCAATAACATAGTTCCCCAGGAAAATAAAAATAATTAGAATATTCCCAATCCCAGGTATTGATGCCTTTTAATTTGTCGTTTTATCTAATTGTCGTCGTTTGAAACGTTCTATTGTTTTTAGTTTGTTGTCGTTTTCTCTATTAATGTCGTGTTTGAAATCATTGTCGTTTGTTGTCCCCTGTGAATATGGATCATGACAAGAAAAATTTTTTTGTCCAAATAAGGGGATGTAGCTCAGATGGTAGAGCGCTCGCTTAGCATGCGAGAGGTACGGGGATCGATACCCCGCATCTCCATTTTCGTTTCTTTCTTTCATTCTTTTTTGCCTCAATTGTTTCTCTTTTTATCTTCACTATGTCGTCTTTTTTGTCGTCTTCAAATTCACATTGTCGTCGGCTTGTTTACAGTCAGATGGCGGGGGTTCAGACTTCACTCTTCAGGTAAGATTTCCATGCTCTTTTTGCCGAAAACTTCATTCATTTAGACCCTTTGTGTTACTCTTTTACCGTAAAATTCTTCGTTTTAGGTGCGAAATGTGGATAATTTTTTGCCCATTTCTTTTTTCGTGGGCTCGCGGTGGGGTAGTTATTGGTGATGGGCTAGAGTCAGTTGCGGCAAACTGTTTGACAAAATGCTTCACAGAGACGTGACTTCTTTAAACGCAATTATTTTGGGACGACGTTGAATAATGTAAGAGTACCACTAGGGATACCGATTCTAATCTCAACTTTAACGATGTCCTTTTAATTATAGATGGTAACAAAACAATGACAAGACAGCTCACATGTCATATATGTTGTTATTCAAAAGTTCTCTATCATTTTTCATAATATTATGACAACCAAGACCACAGTGGCCTTTAGCAGTTTTTGAACTGGGATAGAGGGTCTAGGAGGAATTCATTGGTTTCTAGTCGAAACTTATGGAGAAATATATAGAAGATTTATAATAATCGGCTGATGAAATCCTCTTGTTTGAAAGGAAAATTTTTCCAGTGTCATGTTGTATGTATTTATATCAGGTTATGAGTGGAATGTTGATTTTTCTTGAGAGATTAAAAGTCATTTGTTGAAGCGTTTTGAAAGGGGTAGAGCCTGATCAAGTCATTATTACAACTTTAATGGAAGATTATGGCCGGATAGCGGTCTTCCAAACTTGCATTTCCATGTTGAAGTTCAACTTCTTCACACACCAATGCTTTTTAGAAAAGAACATCGAATTTTTCAAATATGTGCTGATATCCACGGTTACAAACTTAATTTATAGGCTTATGGTAATTACCATCAAATAACACGTGTACACTAAATTAAGAAACCAGATTCCCATGCTATGGCAATTTCAGAGATAGGATACACTCTCGATTATTTAGAAAACCAGATAGCCATTATATAATATTATAGAAACCAGACTCCCATGCTATGGCAATTTTTTTCGTTGCAGATCCATCCACTTTATTTGGTTCTTAGTAATCACTTATTTTATCATTTGGCTTTGGTTTCAACTGAACCAAAAGAATCTGCTAATGAAATTAAAAATTCTGCCTCCAACATTGACACTCATATCTGTTGCTTTATCCCAAGGGAACGGCTTTATTGGTTTGGTTGCTTCGAAAAGATCTTCTATGGGAATCTTTGGTTTTGAAGGTGGCAGTGGAACAATATGGTGGTTGTACTTTTCTGGGTCTGGACAAAAATCCTGCAGAATAGTGAGATTGGGGGTGAGAGGGGAAATTGAAATCTGATCCGTTAACTATGAAAGAGTATATTCCGATATGCACACAAGTGAAGGTTGCTTACCTGATCAGCATGCATCTTCTTCACAAATATCTTGAATAAATTGAAGTTTGCATTTTGCAGGAGATCGACTGATAGACGAAGGTAAGTCACCCCATACATCCTCAGTTTTGGTGGCCCATCTTTGTTAACACCATTTGGCCTAGCGTTTAAAAGGATTTGGTCATAGGCATAGCTATCATACCTTGGAAGAGCATTCTCCCCTGCAACTTCGATGTTCTCTCGCCAGCCTCCACTTAAAGCCTGCACAAACATGTGAAAATATTTTTATTGTATCTTTGATTAAGTAGTTTAATTGGAACCAAATTTCAAGTTTTCCACAGTTCTCAAATAATTCAGCATTTTGAGAAGTTTATGGGGGATACATGCATAACAATTAAATAGATGACGCAGACTGAATTCTCAGTCAGGAAGTCTAGGGAGCTAGAAAATCCTGTTTGGCTTATCGGAAGTAAAATTTATAGTTTTTACCTGCTGCACAAGTTCCTGAGGCCCGCTTTTTGCATTTGTGCTTTGTTCAGAATTCCTCATTTCCAAACATGTGAAATTGAAGATGGCATGATGTCTTGAAAGCATCCTTGCTATTGGTCTATAGCCATCTCTATCATCCAAGTTGTAGTATCCTGCAGTAAGCTCTGCAGCATGATTCGGCGCTTTGTACCACCAGTGGATTCCAGAGACCTGTTTTGGTGATGAAACGTAAAGCATTCGTTCAACATTGATTGGAAAATGGTAAGTACTAATCATATTTTATTTTTTGACTCTAGGAGACGTACTTTGATTGCCAACACTAATTTGCAGCCCAGAAAAGCTTTGTTTGCTTCCTCCAGGATCTGATCACCATGCGCAAGGAGTTTGTTAGAATACCAAGTTAGGAAGAACTTCCCTTTATCAGTGAGGTATGTCCCATTGGAACGAAAGAATCCTGTAGCATCTGGTTTGTCATTGTATTCGCCTGCATCATCCGGTAGTTCCCATTCTGGATGGCCTGCACTTCTTGCTGCCACTTTAAAATCTGCTTCTAGATATTTGTCATAGCACTGCATATGTTAAATAGCATCTTTTAGTCTTAAATTTCCTTAAATTGTATATTTGAATGCCAGGACAAAAAAAATTCAGTTCCACCTGAAATTCTCCAATCCCAGGAAAATCCCAGCCTTGGGCTTCCGGATAGGAGGGGTAACGGAGTTCTCCAGCAGGGCCCATGCCCACTTCAATGTCTAATATAAGTCCATTGCCTAAAAAATCTGACATAGTTTCTCTGAAGCTCTTCATGTAATCTCTGTATATCTGTTGAAAGATAAAAAGAACAACAAAGGTTTTCGGATGAAGAGAATAAGATTAGTATATTTTAGTTGTTGGATCAAGATCCTAATGTAGAATCTATGAACATAATAAAAGCATTTAAGACTGGTAAACCAATTTCCCTAGCTAGTTATATTGTAAATATACTCGATTATACAGAGTTGCCAACAAGATTTTATCCCTAACTAACATGATGAAGTGTTCTTGAACCTTACCTCAACTGCAGTTCGTCCATGAAATAGAGGCTGATTATCCACCCCTAAACTGAGGTATTCTGGGTTCCTGGTACCTCTACAGTTGGTGTAAAAGATATTGGGATTCGACTTTCTGATGTCACGGACCCACTGAGGGATTGGTATGTAAACAGCATCTCCGACATTGCCACCACATTGGTGGAATGACATTATAGCTTGCAGTTTCAGTCCAATGTCTTGAACCAGTTGAAACAAGCTCCTGTAACCACTCCAGTCGTATTGCTTCGGTCCTTTGGACTCCACAATCCCCCACCAGACATCGGCCATGACTCCATCAATACCGGCGGCTTTCAGTTCCTTAAGCTGTTTCTCAAGGACGTCTCTGTTTCCTACAGCATTATCGGCTGTAACAGCATCCAACTGGTACACAAAGATTGACAAGGTAAGTGCAATTTAACATTAATAATCCTGTTATATGAGAGCATAAATATGTTTCATTGTAAATGCTTAGTGACTTACTGGAAGCATCACATAGAGTGGCACATAGTTTGCTAGCATTTTCTAATCATAGGCCTGCATTTTTCCGGAGTAGAAAGGAAAGCATTTAGTGTTTTACTTCTGGGATATGGAGATAATACAAACTGCTTCAGTTCTGCATGCTTTTTATGGAGTAAAAAATCACCGTCTAGTGGCACCTCATGTCTGCATGAGCAAGACGTGTATCAATTTCTTTGATCCTGGTAGGGTCACACCATCATAGCTATATGATTAAACAATTATATCATGCATTTTCTCTCGTGGGGCCTAGACCCCGGACGCCCACGACCGTCCTTGCAAAAGTGGGCATTGATAATTTGTTAGATTCTTTTTTTTTTTTTTTTTTCCGTTCAGAAAATGGTATTTTAGTCTCCACGACACAAGGCTTTACCTTTTGAATGACCTTACCTACCAAAACGTTTCTCAAAGATTGTGATATTATTATTTATATATAATGTTGAAGTGTTTTTTCCTTGCCACTTAAGGATATGCTATAAATGGAAAGTAGGATAGACTTCGTATTTCACAGTCCCATTGAGAACCCAAATCATTGAACCTTTTTCATATCTTAGCACGTGAGATTTTTTAGAAACTCCTGAGCTGTCTGATTATGACATTGATATTTTTCATAGCAATAATAATAACCCTTTCTCTTTGCTACAAGATACCAAAGTAATTTTTTTTTTTTTTTAATTTATTGAAAAGTAACTTTGACACAAGAAGTTAAGTGACATGTTGAGTTTACCATTTTACCTCTCGTCCCGTGGTGGAAATTCCAAAAGCTACCACTTGAGGTGTACTCCTGATTAAATTGTTGAATTCCAATGTGAGAGAGTCCTTGAGTCGTCGTCGTTTCTTCGCTCTGTTTGGTTGTTGTGCGCTTTCTGTTGGATTTACCAACAGCATTTCCCTGTGAAAGTACCTGATTTTGTCTCCTAAACCACCTGGTGTTGAACGTATAATGGCCGTCATGGTGTCCATAGCTTAATCCCTCGCTTCATCGGCAATGGCTGAAATTAATCTATGCTAACACATGGTCAAGGACTGCAACATTGAATGCATGAATATTGGATATGTTAATCCTTTTTGTATTTGCTTGCAATAAACGGCTCTGTGATGTGTTTTTCTTAACGTTTAATTTGTCGAAAGCATTGCTTGTTTGCAGGTTCTTTGAGTTCGAAAAATGGCGAACGCTTATTTTGGATTCTTAAATGGAATCCTCTAGTTCGTAAGCAAAGAATGTAATGGTTGCCATTCGAGTTACACGTGGTAGGGGGGCTGCTTCTGATCTCTTGCAAGGCCAACTGAAGGAGGATCGTTGGCTATTTTTTCTGGTCATTGTTTATTTGGTTTATTCATGTTCCAAGTCATTATTTTTCTTTTGTTCGTTTGTTTTTTTTTTTTTTTTTTTTTTTTTTTTTTTTTTTTGAACAAAAACTGATTGAGCAAAGTAATTGTCGTCTTCTCCTTGAACAAGACAAAAGTATGAAAACGATTATTTATGTACGAATTAATGTCGGGTGTATGTGCACAGCAATACTGATTTGACGAATGTAAAATGGAAAATATTATTTATGAAATATAAGATGAATTATTGACGGTATAAAAAATATTCTATCAGACTTCTAAATTTAATGTGATTTTGATAAGATTTAACGATTTTATATATGTTATAATAACAAATACCCCAATGTATAAAACTCTGTATAGGATAATATCAGTGGTATTTATCAAGTTGGTTTTTTTTTTTTTTTTCCCCTTCCTGAACTTAGAACTAATTACTGTTCTTCATATCACAACTCAAAATATCTGCTTGGCAAATATATTTTTATATTTCCTGGTATCTATTAACATTTATGTGGCCACCTTCTTTCGCCATTTCGAAGGCAAGATAGAAAAGGAGACGACCAACACATCCCAATATTTGTTACATGACAATTCAAAATTATTTTTTTTTAATAATTTGAGAATTCAGTTATGAATTATGACAATTGTATAAAATTATTAATTATGAACCATCAGACTCATCAAGTGTCATTAAATGTAATAATTTTCTTGTTTGCTCTATTGTAATTTTGATATGATTTAAAGGCCCTGGCTATTCAAGTTGTAGTTGAAAATGTCAGACGTGCTAAAAAAAATCATTCGAAAAATCCAGCAAAAAGCAAAATAAATGAAAAGAAGAAACTCTATGATCATTATTCAAAATGGGCCAAAAATTAAAGAAAGAATTACGCAATATGTCAAGTTTTTATCGTCTCTTTTAAGAAAAGATATAGTTTTTCTTACAATATAACAGGA
Organism: Ficus religiosa; assembly: GCA_024759925.1. Taxonomy (NCBI): domain Eukaryota; kingdom Viridiplantae; phylum Streptophyta; class Magnoliopsida; order Rosales; family Moraceae; genus Ficus; species Ficus religiosa. Next base: position 18,853 of record JAFMPE010142598.1, read on the forward strand.
ACATCCATTTTTTAATGGTGTTGGAGTTCATTCAACTCTTAACAATTAGAACAAACAGTTGGAGTTCATACATTTTTTTTTTCCCGTTCATAATTCATACGGTAAGTGACATCTTGATTTCATATTAATTGATTTCCACCTCTCACTTCTGTCAAATTTTCGTTTTATTTGGTCTGCCAAAAAAAAAAAAAAAAAATCTCATTTCACTTGTTTTGATTTTTGACTTTCGTTGGCATAATGTTGATGGAATATATTATTACTATAAAAAATTGAAATTTTTATGATAATTAGATAATCTTTTATAATTAGATTTGTTCCGCTTTTGTTGTTTTGGTGAATGTCATTATAACACGACTGCAATCTTTATGATAATGACCCAAAATAGATTCATTCTCAATTTTCAATGTGTTCAATTGTCAATTAATCATGATGAGATTTATGGGGGTTTTCCTTGTATTGTTTTGGGATTTTTTTTACTTCCCTTTTTTTATTTTTTATTTTCTTTCAATTGTAATTGTGATATTTGTGATTTTTATTCTCTTATTCTTTCTAGACGATTCTTAAATGCCTCACAAAGGAGCTCTCTATTTAAGCCTCCTTTTGGTGAAACTGTTTGAGTTAAGATTTTTAAATTGAGTTGAATATAAGTTAAGTTGAGAGTTAAAGTTGAACATTTGGTAAAAAGTTTAAGTTGAAAAGTTTAACTTGAATTTAGTGTTTAGATGTAAAAAGTTTGAGTTACAAAGTTTAACTTGAGTTGAGTGTTTGGATGTAAAAAGTTTGAGTTAAAAAGTTTAACTTGAAAATATAAGTTAACATGCCATTGTAGGTTATGAATACAAAAATGGAAAAAACAAAATAAACAAAAAATTGAAAAAACACACATCAACAACATGCATTAAAGTTTTTACAATATTTTTTACATAGTCATAAAATACAACAAAAGTCACGTAATTGCTAACTAAAAATGCTAATAAAAAATCATAAAATTCTCTCTCTAATCTAGTTTAAATAGATAAAATTGACCTTAATTTCAAGTGAATTTATACCATGGATTTCATTAATATCTGTCTCACATATCATCGGTCAACACATCTCTCAACTGTCTTTCGTCACCAACCGAACGAATCAAACGCAAGCTATTACATGAAAGGGAATTCTACAATTGGGGCATCGGATTGAAAAATAACACCAAACTTATTATGGTGTGGTTACACTGGATTCCTCTTAAAAAAAAAAAAAAAAAAAAGTAAATTCCTTCCCTGATCCAAACAACCACCAACGATGGTTCACCGGAGAGTTATACAAGGCAGTGCGACTTGTTCGCGACGGAAGAACAATGGAGACGGAGATCCGAGCTCGCAATCTTGTCGATGCTGGCGAGGTAGGCGGATCTGGAAAAATAAAATAAAATAAAATAAAAAACCACAAATCTGGCATCTTGGACATTGGGCTCAACATTTGGGGGAAGGTCTTGGGAGTCGCGAAGCCGCGACCCATGGCGGAGGGTAGGAGCGACACAATCGGACGTAGGCACGACCTATGGTGGAGGGCCTGGGAGGCCACCTACGTCGTAATCCAGGGTGGAGGGCCGCATGGGTAGTCCTCGGGGCCGTGAGATTCGGAGGACTACCAGGAGCGTGAGCCGGCATCCACACATCACGAACTCATCGGCATCGACGACATCGCGAGCTCACCGGCATCCATAACATCGCGAGGTTGGATCAATGTCGCCGATGACTCCGTAGCTGCCTGTTACTTCCACCGCCTCGCGAGCCTTTTCTGGTTTGTCCGGTGGGTGCAAAGGGATCGATAACTATGAGACAGGGAGGGTTGGGCGCACAATAAACTGAGTTTGATTTACTATGCAACGGTCTAACTATGAGTTTAGAAAGAAATGATAAGCCAAATGGGTTGAGTTCAGCTTGAACTCAAAAAATTGAGTTCAAACTCACTCACCAAACAAAAGCCTAAATATTGGATTTCGATGTATGTACTTACATAGACATGTGTGTATATTTTTATGGTATGGAGCCTTTGACTTCCACGTTTTGAATATGGAGCTTGTATCCTAACAGACTAAGGGGGAGTTTGGCATCTTAACTCAATCTCAAAATTTTCAACTCAGTTTTTATCTTTTTCTGAAAAAATTTAGGTACATTAATTTTTTTCCCATTAATTAAGGCTTTATTTTGTACATTAGTTTAACTCCAATAAAATTGTATTTTTTCTTTTCTTTGTTAGATTTTTGTCTTTTTCTAAAAAGTTAACAAAAATTATAATTAGTTTTTAAAATGTCAACTAACTCTAACTTAAAAATTTTAACTCCAACTAATGATCCATGCGGACGCTAAGCATGTGTTGCTCTTTTTTTTTTTTTTTTTAAACATTCTTTATGAGTTTCTACTTAATTCATTATGAATGGATGTTATTATATTATCTTTGTATATACTTTTTACACATTCTTAGAGTATCTCCAATGCAATGCTAAAAGATTGTGTAAATGGTAAATTTTGGTATTTGAATGAAAAAATTACACTCTAATGAAGTGCTGAAGTGCTATATTTAATGTTAAATTTATCAAATGCTAAAGTTTGTGGCAAATTTACCGCAACATATAGCCAATATCAAATGTAATATTTGATTTCTATTAGTTGTTGGCTTGAATTTTGACATTTATTTATTATAATAGTTTTACTTTTAAATTATTTAAATACTAAATGCTCACTTTTACAAGTTTTAAAGCACAATAATAATGACAAAAAGTAAAAATAGTATAAGAAATAGCATTATGTATAATACTATTTTTTACAGCATTATGCATAAGAAATAGCATTATGTATAATCCAAAGGAGAATAATACTATTTTTTATAGCATTATGTATTGAGTACAAAGTAGAATAATACTATTTTTTACACTTCTTTGTTACAAATATAGACTAATACATTGGAGATGGTCTTATAATTATTTAAAATTATACACAATTTAACCCTGAATTAAAGGCCTTAAATATGAGATACCATTAAAGGAATATACAGTAAATAACATTTATTGAAGCTAAAATAATTAAATAACATACTTATTGAAATAAATATTGAAAAATGAATTTATTATTTACCTAGCAATATACAATTATTTACCTAGTAATAAAATACGTATTTATCTATAAACGTACTATTTACATAAAATTTTGTAAGTAAGTTATTTATTTCTTCTAACCTCCGTACCTTTTCTCCTTGTCATTCCCAACCACTATTCGGGCCATGGCCTTATACACCCACTTTTAAGGCCCAATTAATTAACCCATTAGACCTCCCATCTGAATGAGATGACCGAAAGCATAAATTTAACGATTATTAATTTAATACGATCAAAAAA
>JAFMPE010142631.1:0-12644 GCA_024759925.1 Ficus religiosa
TTCGGGTTACACGGGTCCAACCCGAACACGACCCGTTTTTTTCCGTGTCAATTTCGGGTGACCCGAATTTGACCCGATCACTATTCGTGTCGTTTTCGTTTCATAAAATTTGTGTCGTTTTCAAATCGTGTCGTCGTGTCGCGACCCGTGTTGCCAGCCCTATCTGCATATTAGAAGAGTTCAAATTGGAAGTTAAGGATTGAAATTAGCAATATATTGGAATTGGATTACCAGATGGAACATAAGGTTGACCCAATTATAGAGTTTTCTTTTAGACTATTAGGATTCCTTTGGATAAGTTGATTGATGAGAAAACACAAAAAGAAAAAAAAATTTCCAATTCGAGAAATTAAGGAAAGATTTACTTTCATGATGATCATTTCCACGGTCAATGTATGTCCATATTGAGTTGTTTCGAGCAGTCATCTGAAGCATTACATGTCTAATATATACTTTTTTTAGGCGTAGTGGAAATTTAAATTTAGTTAAGAAACGAATATAATGGTTAGAAACATCTTCGAGCCTCAATGAAAAATAATATTTTATTGCTTTGTTTGGTATTTTAATTTAACTCAAACTAATGTACTTTTTCATATCAGTTTTTGTCTTTTTCTCAAAAGTTAACAAAAATTATAACTAATTTTGAAAAAGTCAACCAATTCTAACTTAAAAATTTCATCTCCAACTGACAAACCAAATGCAAGCTACGTCTATTGCTGAAAAAGAACACTGTTGTTCAATTTGAAAGGTCGATTAAACTCTAATTACTTATTGATCAAGTATTTATGTATATAATATATACACACATATCTATTCGTAACTTTAGAAGTTTCTATATTGACAATAAGATTCTAATTTCAAAGGCGTGATTTTGTTACGGTCTTATACATATAATACGTTTAATTTTGAAAAGAATCTAACTTGGTTAATTTTGAAAAGAATCTAACTTAAAGTTATCGTTAGTTTATATTTACAATAACTAGTCAGTCCACTTATATATATGATGCAAACTAAATTATCATTAGGCATGTTTGATCACATGCTCTCTCTATATATATTTTTTAATACACTTCAATAACATATTTTCCACAAAATATAGGTTGTCTGCAAAATTATTTTATAATGCTGTAATCGACCACACAAAATGATAAATAATGAATTAATAAACAATTATGCGTACAGATTATAAACCTTTTTTAAAAAATCATTTTTAATTAGATCACATAATCGACTTGACTACATATGTAACATGTTTAAGCATATATATATTATATTAAATACAAAAGGAACTAAAGCGATTCCAAATCCATTTCATGCGATATATATATATATATATATATGTATTATAGTTTTCCGAGGTATCCTTATTTTTTCTGTGTCTTCTCAAGAAACACATTCTTATTATCAAAAAATAAAATAAAATAAAATATAGAGAGAAAAAAAAGAATCACAATATTCTTGAACACATACCCACACACACACACATATATATATTTCAGTCAATTATTTCGTGACCCACAAGTACACATGTGGCTGCAGGCTGGAGAAACATTCAAAAGTATCCTAGCTAACATTTTTCTCTCCCGTAGTACTCCTTTATTCCATTAAAATAATATTCAAATGTGCATTTTCCTCGTCAAGAAAATGCAAAGATACAAAGCAATATTTATATTCTAACGTGGACGCAAGTTTTTTTTTTTTTTTTTTTAACATAACACTAAATAAATCATATAATAATTGTTTAGTTGGTTTACTAGAAACTTCTTTTTGCACTGGTATCATCTTTCAGACCAGGGAAATGTTCCTTGGTTTTCTCCAGATTTGCGTGACTAGAAAAATACCAAACCAGTTATTGGGTAAAGTTAAATACATTTAAAACAATGTTTTTTTCCCCCTTTCCTTAAAAGAACTTGTAAACAAGAAATGGATACATATATATATATATATGTATGTATGTATATAAAACTTGTAAACAATTAAGATCATTTTTATTGTTAGCCGTGTCAAAAAAAAAAAAGGTGTGACAAACTTTTTTTATAAGTATTAAAAATACCTATCCTTCCAAAGCAAGTTATGACCCTACAAACACTCAAATTTATAAGAACACAACTATATTATTATTGGTAGTACCAGTCAAAAGAGCTTGTGGTTTGACGAAAGTTGGCTCTCATATCATTTGTCAAGATTTTGCTCATTTTATTGATATTGTCCTCTTCAGATTCGCCTGTGCATTTTACACAAGAAAATCATATTCTCTTTTATAAATTCGAAAGACTAGTTGTTCCTCCTATATACAATGTAGGACTCCACAAATGAATAATAGACTGTAGGCTGTAGCATTAGCTTTATCTGATATCAACGAGAATTGATATATTCATCCCGATTCAAGTGAGTTGAACTGTACAATCCATCTTTATTCACATAATCCGACTTCCTGAATTGATTGGAGTTTTCCTTTTCAAGAATTTCACGAAAAAGGTTATCGTTTCACTAGCATTTTATTTTAAACAATCATATATATATATATATATCAGACTGATCTATTAGTTTTATATATTTTAAAGGTTTTATTTTTATTTTTATTTTTATAGACACTCTCTGAATTTCTTAAATTTAGTAATTTAGTTTCTAAACTTTTTTTCTTGACTATCAACCCTTTGAACTTATGATATTTGGCATTATCAGTATTTGCTGCTCAAATCCATTAAAATTTGGATGGTATTTTGCATATGACTTGCACATTGTAGCTCAATAAGAACTTTGTTGATCATTTTTACGTAATTTCAAAACAAATTCCTATGAAAGTTTAGGTTCAAATTTGAGTTATAATTGAATTAAGTTTAAGTTTTCAAAGAAATTTGTATTCAATAAAATCAAGTAAAAATGATTATCAATCCTCTTTTTGGACTATAATATGCAAGTTATTCGAAAAAAAAAAATCAAATTTTAATATATTTGAAAAAGAAAAACTGATAGTGTCAAAAATTATAAATGTAAAAAGTTGATTGTCAAGGGGGAAAAAAAAATTAAGGTCTCGTTTGGCGTTTAAACTCTAACTGTACTTTTTCATCTCAGTTTTTGTTTTTGTTTTTTTTAATTTTTTGTCTTTTCTGAAAAGTCAACAAAAATTTTCAACTCAAACTCATTTACCAAATGGATCCTAATTTATCAAATTCAAAAAATTCTAGAACATCCCTACAAAATGGCCTTTTATTTCAGAATGAATTTTCAGAGACATGCTTCACTGATGGTAGTCAATCGTAGAAGGTTTTTTTTTTTTTTTTTTTTAGTAGCTGGGGGGCTAAAGAACAGCGATTAACCGACCCTGAAAGAGTCAATTCCAGTGACCCAATTTAACGTACCTTGTAAATAGAACAGTGAAAAATCCTTATGTTCCAAGAACCACATCATTGCAGAATGTACATTAGGGGGGTGGTCTGAAACAGCTGGATCAAGCTAGCCATGTATCCTTAATGCCAGCTGCACGCAAGTACTTCCAACAAACATCCTTGAAAGAAAGCCAGTTTACTTCCATATGTTCAGACGACAATACATACGTGGCACTTCTCACCGTACAGCTACCAAGCAAAGTGTACGTACGGTTTGCGCGTTTTCGCACCGCCTCTCTCTCTCTCTCTCCCCCCCTGTCCTGTTGACCGTATCGACACGGGTCTCGTATCCGTACCAGTGTACCACCACCCTCGCCCCCTCGGCGAATCTTAAAAGTGCCTCTCTAGGGATTTGGGCATGGAAAAAATTGTCAGAACCAAAAAAATAAAAAAATAAATAAATAAAAGCACCGGCTTATTTATATTCATTTGGTTCATTGTTTTCTATTTCAGTCTAATTTATCAATAAATTGGTTTCTTGGTTGCATATGTGTCGAGTTTTGGAGTTCGGACTATTCCACTGGTTTTTCGTGGCTGACTTTAAGTCATAGAATTCTTAAACAACCCTAATGTGAACTGCCGCCACTCATGTTGGGCTGCATTTTCCAGTCTTAATATTGTAATAGAGGACATATATATATATATATATCTTAATTGGTCCTTCAGCCCCCCCCCCCCCACACACACACACACACACACACACACACAATATATGTGTACATATATTCTTGATTAATGAGCACAAACATTATCTAGTTATATAGTACTATAGGCTGTGGAAGCTCAAGCTTTTTCGTAAATGCTGCATTACTCTTTAATTTGTCACAAGCTCCCAATAATTAATTAGTTTGCAATATTAATGCTGAGATAGACAGAGATTTCTATATTAGAATTCATTGTAGATCTCACACTTAATCTAATCAGTTGTGACAAATATTCTAGTGACATTGTATATAATAGCTCTTTCTTACATGAAAATTTGCAAATAGTATAACAAACAAATGACATTATGCCTCCGTTTGAGAATCATCCAGATAGAAATAATTTAGATGGAAACATTTGAACATTAACATTTAAATTATCATTTTGGTGTTAACATTTAAAACAATACATTGGAATAGAAAATTTTGAATTTTTTTGAATATCAAAATGAGCACCCAAATGTTTCATTATAGATATGAAAAGTTCAAACACCTATTTAGATGTGTCTCATTCAAATGAAATGATTCAAATTGAAGAAAATAATTGTACCAAACAGACCAATAGTTAATAAATATGGTTAGCGTTTGTTTTACTGATGAGAAGGCCATTGCATTATATAGGTTCGTTTAAGTTTAGTCCAATCTTACTGAGGGGTATCACTTCAACACAAGGATGGGCTTTTTGTAATGTTGGTCCTCAAAGAAGGCTTGGTCTTGTTTATATATGGGTTTTTAGAGAAAGGCCTGAACAGGTAAAGCCCAGACAGTGAGCTCTCGAGCCTGATCCTTAAGCGTTAATGTCTTTCGTCAATGATCAATATCCATTATCCAGAACACCAAGATTATTTTGAACCGTCCTCACGTACACTTCACTTTTCATTATAGGGATAGAGGATAACATACCCATATAACCTCCGAGGGAGGAGAGCCCCTCACATGATATATGGATCCCTTTCAAAGTGGTTTTCTATACCCATTCAACACGGCGGTAACGACTTGAACTTAAGATCTATAATCGAAAGAGCAAGCATCTTACCACCCGACCTAGTTACTATTAGTGGTAAACCCAAAATTACTTGAGATCCTGTTTTAGCGTGCTTTCAATAGGGATGAAGCGTACGATGCGCTTCCTTATTGTAAATGTTTACTACATATATAAATAATATATAAGCGTATCCGGGACTTCATTTTAAAACAAAGATCAATTTGATCGATAATTGATTTATTACCCGTATCAAATGTGTTAATTAGGTCGATAATGATGAACATAACAGCGTTTACATACTCCCAGTTAACTTGGCCAATATTAGTACTTCTGTCACGTAATATTCAAATTTACCGTATGTAATTTCCTTTCCTCGTCTTTGGGGTCGAGATCGAGATATTGATAAACTTTCCATCTCAAGAAAATAACTTGAAAAAGATACATAAACGCTGCATACTAGCAGATACAAATCTACCAACGAAACAAAGTTTAGAGCCATTTTTTGGGTCTAAAAAAATAGTGTTCTTTATCACGTCATTTGAAAATTTGGAAATGCTTTAATAATTTTGTTGTGTTTAACATCTGATTCACATAATGACGTGGCGTAATGTAATTGATTAAACATCATTCGAGACACTGAAATTAGATAAAGATCTTAATCCACGAGCAATTATCTCCGCTTGGTTATTTAGTTCTCCAGAAGGTAAGATATAGTTAAGGCCTTGGTGACCATAGAATTTTTTTCCTCCATTAGCCAAGACCATAAAACACGATAAGAGTTCGTCTTTTGCTTGCAAGTGAGGATCTCAAAAACACCACTAATAAATCAGCAGTTGCATCATGAATTTGTTTCCCCGAAATCAATTAAGTGGTTTCTCGAGTTGTAAACCACTAGTTGACCTACTATATGTTATACGTTACTGCAACGCTACGTCGACCTTACAACATATATATATATATATATACATACAGCTATTTACAATATATAACCTACACTTTGACGCTCAAAAGTAAAGTGCGTATATCAGATTATTCAAAATCTTGGAATTCTTTGTTGATGGATTGATGTGTTGGCTCCAAGATCAAAGTCCACTAATAATTTTAATGATAATAAGCAAATTGATTGCAAGTTACTGATACTTAATATTGACTTTTGAATTCACGTTAAAATGACACAATTATTATCAATTGAAGATTAGTGAAGTAAATGCTTGAAATAGGATCGCGCTTTTGGATCAGATAATGTGAATATGGATTAGAGCTGGAAGACAAAATGACTCTGAATGACCAGTATACATATGTTAAATTCTCAAAATTGCATGACTTAATTGTTTCAAACATGACCACTTTAGAATTTTATTTTATTTTATTTTTACAGAATTGCCTTAACATAACTTGCACATATTTTTGAGTTCAAGGTGTCAAAAACATGACAGTGGAAGCAATTTGCCTCTGTCTGATAAACCAGTAGATAGAATTGCTCTCTGTCCTTGTCTGGTCAACTAATGGGTGACAACCGTTCGGCTCTTGTGCAACAGCTCTTTCCCTAGCCGTTGGAAGACGAGGCTAAATAGCTCGTTTGACCTATTTTTGGGGATTTAAAGCTGTTTTTAGGTCTTAAAGTGTGATGAACAATAACTATTGCAACTACATAGTATTCAAAGCTTCTCAATTCTCATTTGTATATATTAGACCATCTCCAATGCATTTGTCAATGTCAATGTTATATTTAATGTAAAAAGTAATCAAAATATTATATTTGGCATTGACATTCCTTTCTTTCTTGCTCCAATACATTTGTGTCATTTTAAATGCTATAATATTATTTTATTGTTTTATATTACAAAGTCCAATAAAGAAAATCTAAAAGTAATTAATGCTGACAATTGGAGTCCAAAAGCACTCTAATTTTTTTTTATTTTTTATTTTTTGGAATTCAGAAAACAAATCACAAAAACATATATTTGAAGTATCCATTATCTTGCTTTTCTTTTGTGATTCTTTTTCAACTTTCTTCCCTATAGGACTTTCAACATTTAGATCAACAATTTCATCTTCAATCGGATCATGATTGGAGCTTAGAGAAATTAGAGTTTCAGAAACTTCTGAAGGGGAATAAGGGATGGGAAAGTCATTGGAAGAAGTCTATTTCTTTTGAATGAATGAATCTTGCCACTTTACACTATGTTGCAAGATATCCCAATAGCGATCAATTGTAATTTTCTTTTTCTTCTCAATCTCACTATACAACAGTTTTGCTTGAAGAACTTGGACATAGTTTACACAATTAGTCATTTGCAAATAATTTTATGATATAGAGAATTTATGAGGCAAAGCCAAAATTGCTAGCTACAAAGAACACCAACACAAACAAAGGGGGAAAAAAGACAAAAACAAGGACAAGCTACAGAGTATAGGACGAAATAGAAGATATAGAAAATTTGAGAGATTAAAAAATGGAAAATCAAATATCATCTTATCAGCTTCAGTTAACTGTAAAAAACATCAACACAACAAAAGGGAAAAAAATAAAGGGACAAAAAAAAAAAAACGAGAACAAGCTATAGAGTATAGTTTGAAATGGAGTAATGGAAAATTTAAGAGATTAAATAATGAAAAAAAAAATATCACCTTATCAGCTTCAGTCACCTACAAAGAACACCCACACAACCAAAGGAAAAAAAAAAAAAAAAAAAAAAGGGACGAAAACAAGGACAAGCTACAGAGTATAGATTAGAACAGAATAATGAAAATTTTGAGAAGTTAAGGAATGAAAAAATGAATCTTACCTTATCAACTTCAGTCACTCCACTTTGTTGCCTATTTTTATTTGACTGAGATACCCATGAAATTTGTTGCAGCTTCTCAAGATTGTTCCCCAACGAGATTGAATAGAAACTTTTGTCCGTGCACCTTCATCATTTACTTGATTCATATAATTCTCAAAAACTCAGTCCCAAAAGTTATTTAATGTTTGAAAATTGCCGATTATGGGATCGTGGGGGATGCTCAACCAAGCATTACAAATGGCTACATCTTGTTTATTGGTAAATGACTTCCCATGTTTTACTGAGCTTTGTGATTGTTCCATTTTTTTTCCTTTGTTGTTATTAATGGAGGAGAGAGTATATGAAAGAAAAGAGAGTCTGCGGTACACATATAGCAACTTTGTCTTTCCAGTTATCAAGAACTTTTTGGAATTTTAAAATATTAAATATTGAAAACTGAACGGTCCATCTGTTGCACCAAAATTTTGACAGTGACTATGTCTTGTGGTATATTTGCCACAATATTTGGCATATGACAAATTTAGCATTAAATATAGCATTGCATTGGAGAACACCTTTTTTATCAAATACCAAATTTTACCATTGGTATAAAATTTGGCTTTGCATTAGAGATGTTGTTAGGTTTATGCAGTCAATTAGTTCTGGATTCAGTATTTTATCTATCAATTTAAGAAGCTAATCCTCTATCGGCTTCCAATATATTGGTTGTAGTTAGCCATATTCTCCTAAATGGTTTTAATCTTTTAGTTGCTTCTAAAAATACGGTTTTTTTTTTTAAAGAGTTTTATACGCATGTTATTGTCAACTTGTCATTTATTTATATTTTTCTTTTGGGGTCAATTATTTTTATATGTTAGTGTTGATCTAATATCTCTCACAAAAAGACTATATGTAGGTATATATATATATATATATATATATGTATAGGTATACACAGACAATGTCAACCTGTCATTTATTTATGTTTTTCTTATGGAAATTATTTATACATGCTACTGTTGATCCAATATCTTTCACAAAAAGAATATATATGTATACACATTATGTTAATATTGTATTTAATTATATGCTTTGTAATGATTACTAATGATCAGATGAGGCNTATGTTTTTCTTATGGAAATTATTTATACATGCTACTGTTGATCCAATATCTTTCACAAAAAGAATATATATGTATATATATATGTATACACATTATGTTAATATTGTATTTAATTATATGCTTTGTAATGATTACTAATGATCAGATGAGGCAACGAGCATTTCGACTAATATTTTCTATCATTAGATAAGCCCATAATGAATAAAGTAAAAATTTGGTAACCAGTAAACAAGAATATCTGAACATTAATACTCGAGAACAAATAATGTATCAAACATAAGAGCTCTTGCTAATACATTAAATTTGGAATGACATAAATCATACACACTACATAAACAACCATCAATAACTAATACAAAGAATTAATCACACCACACCTTTCTAAATCTATATATCTATGTGTGTATCTATATATATATATATGTATGTATATATTATATCATTAGAAAGAAGCCAATAGGCAAATGAAGTTGTGGTTTGTGGCCCATTGATCACTACACATTTCTGCACCTGGCCACCAAAAACAAACCTTAATCGAGCCAACCAAAAAAAAAAAAAAAAAAAGCAACTTCTTCTAGGCTTCTTATTAATGATTCTTATTCTATGTTAATTAAAATTTTGGGACCCGCCAAAAATCAGCTCCCTTTTGACAATGAATGGGCTTCCCTCAAAACAATCGCCCTCCACTATCCCGATAAAAATTATACAGTCTTTTCACAGAACCTTCTTTAATAAAACAAACAAAATCCCCCTATAGAGAGAAATCCCATTTTTTCTATAATTAATTAAACAATTGGCTAAATATGCCCCAAATCTTAATAATATTATTATAAAATAATGCTATAGAAAGATAAGTTGGTATATATGATTTTTTTTTTTTTTTTTTTTTTTGAAAAGCTATGGTATGTAAAAGATTTTACCAAACTTGATTAAGGATCCCAAAGAGAATCACTATGCATATCCTCCTCCCAATACTCATTATTCTCTTCAGCAGTACTCTCATTGAAGAACATGGCCGACTCTTTCATCATCGCCTCCGACATTTCCATCCACATCGTCGGCGAGTCGAGCGGCGACTCGTTGATCGCCTGAATCTGGCTCGGCGAGAGACGAACCGTGACCGGCGCCACTCCCTGCCCCGAGCCGCCAATCTCAGCCGACGACGCAGCCGGAACAGGAGAACGATCATGAGAGCCGGCGCCGCAGCCGCCGGCGGTCCTCAGCCTGAGCGCCGCCTCGTGAGCCGCCATGCGAATGTCGTCGGCATTGGAGCCGGCGGGGCGGGGCAGGCTGCTGACGAGGTGAGGGAAGTTCAGCCTCGCCTCCCTCCCCCGGAAATGCAGCGCAGCCACGTCGTAAGCCGCAGCCGCCATCTCCGGCGTCTCGAAGCTGCCGAGCCATATCCGGGTTTTCTTCCCCGGCTCGCGGATTTCCGACACCCACTTCCCCCATTTTCTCTTGCGGACTCCTCTGTAGATTGACGTCGCAGCTCCTGCATGGCTGCAGCCTATTCTGCCGCCGCTTGGCTCTCCCATTTAATTTTTTTTTTCTTCTTTTCGTGCTCAAGTTATAATAGCAAATCTCAAGCAAATAAATAAGGAAATAATTAACTGGTCATATATATATATATATATACACTGATTAGGAACTAGATTAAGTACTTAATTAAAGCTTGTGTGATCCAGTAATAAGATCATGATATGATCAGTATTTATAGATGTGGGTGGGAACGTGGGACTAATTAACATAAAATATTAAGGTTAATGGAAGTAACCTTCCAAGTAGTTGCGCAAGTGAAAATAATAATAATAAATAAATAAATAAATCGGTGAATTTGTGCATGTATAGGTTTTTAGACCAGACAAAGTAGAACAAAAGATTTAGGACATATGATTTTTGAATTAATTCAACAAAAATAAAAATTAAAAAAGAGAGAGAAAAATCTAGGCCTTGGACCAATTAAAGATTACCAGGTTTATTTAGATAAGAGAACATGTTATTAGTCATTTTCTGGGGTTTATAGAAGACGCGGTTTGGTGGTACACAAGGGGAGATTGTGGACCCACCTTAGCGTTGGTATGGACTAGAAAGCTTTCCATTTGGTGAATCTAAAATTAGATTAGGCCATAGATTTTTTTTGTCTGGTTCAAATATGGATAGTCATGGATTTAATTTATTAATTTATTTGTTTTCTTCCACTTATGCTTGACACATGTCTCTTTTCCTTTGCTTGCTAGTCTTAGATGAACTAAAGACGTAAATACTACGTGTCGTATTCAAGTTTTTTTGCTTTGTTTTTTGTTTTTTGTTTTTTTTTTTTTTTTTTTGTTTTTGTTTTTAATGCAAGAGTTACATCTAAGTACTGAAAAATGTGCGAACGAAAATCACATATTTATTAAATACATACAGAATTGTAAACGGATTCAAAAAGGGTTTGAGTTACTCTGTCCAATAAGTTAAATTTTTAGAATAAAACTTTACGATCTCAACAAGTGATATTAGAGTCAGATTTCAGATGTAATCATGTGAATGTAAAATGAATCTCATAGAAATTAAGATGAAAACTCCATGTAATTAGGAACTCTGACATGGTTAAGATTATGATGAACTTATTATCTTTTTAGTTTTTTTGTTTGAGGAAGATAGACAGATACCTTTAAAAATGGATCGAGGTTGTAAAACCTTTTTAAGATTAAATTCCAAGTCCCAATGATATTAAGTCTCTCTCTCTCTCTTTTGGTATTAACTGAAGATAAAGAAAAACTGATATCAGAATTAAAAATCTCAACTAGAGTGGCACCCAAAATCTTAACCCATCCCACACCAAACTGCTAACTAAATTCAATTAACTAAGTTTAAAATAACCAAAAGTAAAATAAATTTTTGTTCAATTTTGAACCTTCATGAAGAAGAAATCCCGGTCCGATTCCTTATATAACTGTATCTCAAAGTAGCATATTCTATGTCATGCATGTTAAAACATTCATGGAATTGGAAGATATATAGGTATACATTAGATATATATATATATATATTTATATATTTTGCTCATTACTTTAATTGAATCAAGGTACACGCATGCATATGGTGTTTTCATAATTCGATAACCCTTACATCATGAATAAGCATTTACTATTCTCTAGGGCTTCCACTATTAATATTCTAATTATTATTAATTAATGCAGCCAGATCGTTTTTATATTTCTTGAGTTCTTGATTACGAACGGTCGTGAGATATTTTGTTTCTTTAATTCTTTCTTTTTGTTTAATTCATGAAGGTGCGGATGTAATCAACACCAATGTAGAAACAAAATTAAATTTCATATATAAGTACTACATCTTACGCAATAGCTAACTCATTTACTTAATTAAATATCACGTCGTATCGCGCGTGCGTAGTACTGTTTCTGATATTTTGTTTATTTATTTTTATTCTTTTGTATTTTTGCTTAAATACATAGATTATTTATACATATAAATGTGTATATGATTCATTTAAAATGCCATATACTCGTATTGATCACCAACTCATTTTGATCGATCACTGTTGCCCTTCATTATATAGACAGAAACTAATATTTTTCAATTTTCATCCATACGGATAATAAATAAACAAAGAAAAATGAAAGAATTAAGACGTTTAATTAGTTTCATTTATAATTTATGTAAATTTTCTT
>JAFMPE010142709.1:0-22891 GCA_024759925.1 Ficus religiosa
TATGAGCCATTGATTAATTGTGTTGAGATGAGAAACAGAGATTGCGACTGAAAAATAGATCTCCTTTCATACAAATGCCTTCTTATAATGTGTAAATCATTACACGAACACGATATATTAAAAAATAAAAAAATAAAATAAAAATAAAAATAAATAGAAAAAATAAATTGAAACGGTGGAATGCATTTATGACATGGAAATTTGCAGAAGAGGCTGTGAATTATGATGCAGAAATGTACGGGGAGGATGATTAATGGTTCGTTTCGTGAATGGGTTTGAGTTGAAAATTTTAAGTTTTAATAGTAATTTTTGTTGACTTTTTAAAAAAGATAAAAAAAAAACTTTTTAAAAAGGATAAAAAACTTTTTTTAAAAAAAGATAAAAACTGAGATAAAAATTTTGAATTTGAACTTAAATCTCAAACAAAGTCTAAGCCTGTCAAATACTACAGGGGAGAACAGAAGCAAGGTGAACCATACATTTGGAGATCAGGACATTGGGGGTTCAAAGTTTGGAAGATTCCTTTTTATGATAAAAGTAGCTCATTCATTCTTCTGTTCATTTTTTGCTTTCCTTTTTGACGTTGATTGTGTTGAGTCCACCCCATGTATAGGGCTAGATTAACAAACTAGGCAAGACCCAGTATGTTTTGAACTTGAAAAAAAAAAAAAAAAAAAGGGTTTGTGGCTTGTTGCGCAAGCCTTGCGTGATCAGCAACAAAAGAAAAATGGGGCAGACGTGTGGGTGTGTGTGAAAAACACAGAGCGTGAGGGAGAAAGGAGAGAGAGAGAGAGAGAGAGAAAGGTAGAGTTTTTGGGTTTGTGTAAGACGATTAAGCAGTGAAACAGTATCCGTTGGTGCTCAAATCTGACGTGATGAATATTGTGACGAGTTCTTCTCATCTACCAGTTCTAATTTTTGAATTGGTGTCTCTTAGGTGCTTCTCCCAAATACCCACTTAAGATCTAGAATTGATTTCTTTTGATGCTATGTGTTGAAATCCATTTTGTTGATGAAGAATCTTTTTGTTTGGCTAAGATTGTGATTTATCTTGATGATTGTGAGCTTCTAGTTGTATTTAGAGAGAACTTTGTAATCTCATTATTGTTGATTTAGTGAAAGTTGATATCAGACTACAGTCCCGTGGTTTTTCCCTTCGTATTGTAGGTTTTTCTATATTAAAATTGGTGTCTCTTGTGCGGTTGATTATTTTGATTTTTCATTACTTTGGTTGATTTATTCGCTTTGTTGAAACTTGCTTTTGGAGAACCTATTTTATCACACAAAGAGGGAAAAGTTTCATGGGTAGTTTTCCCAACAAAGTGATATCAGAGCTTTTGGTTGGCTAGAGAAAAATTCTTGTGTGTTGAGATGGATGAACAAAATTCATTTGGGATGATAAAATTAATCCCATCGAATTATTCCATTTGGAAGAGGAAAATGCAAGACATGCTTTATTGTAGAGATATGTTTAGGATTGTTTTAGGCAAGGAAAAGCCAGAAAAAGTGAGTGATGAGGACTGGAAGATATTACATATAAAGGCTGCTGTTACAATAAGATAGTGGGTTGATCACAATATATCCCATCACATTGCTGAAGAAACCAAAGCTAATGTTTTCTGGCAAAAGTTAGCGGCGATGTATGAGAAAAATACTTTCAGAAATAAAGCCACGCTCATTAGAAGGCTTGTGAATTTGAAGTACAAAGATGGGAAGAGTATGACTGAACATACAAGCGATTTTCAAGGCTTCGTGAGCCAATTGACAACTATGAAGATGGAACTTGAAGATGAGCTACAAGCTTTGTTACTTCTCAGCTCATGGCCTAAAAGCTGGGAAACACTAGTGGTGTTACTAATCACTTCAGTGCCGGAAGGAAAGCTAACCATGGAGATGGTTAAGGATAGTTTGCTTAATGAAGAAGCCAGAAGAAAGGAAAATGGTGAATCTTTTTCCAAGGTACTTGTTCCTAAAAAACTTGAAAGGTGTGGAAGAAGCAAAAGTAGGCATCCCCAAGATCATGGCAAAAAGATACATCTAGAGAAAAAATCCCAAAATAGAAAAAGTTTCAAGTGTTACCACTGCAACAAGCTAGGTCACATGAAGAAAGAGTGCAGGCTCTGGAAAAAGGGAGCAAGGTGAAGGAAAGAAAGATGAGAAAGAGACTAATGCAGTAGCCACCAAGGGTGATGTTGTCATTATTTATGATGATAGTTATGTTAGTCTCGTATGCCAGGACAGTGATTGGATGATTGATTTTGGTGCTTTATTTCATGGTGATTTCTTCACTTCTTGCTCTGCCGGTGATTTTGGCAATGTCAAGATGCGAAACAGTAGTGCTTCTAAGATTGTGGGTATTGGTGATATTTTCTTGGAGACCAACCTTGGAAGCAAATTAATACTCAAGGATGTTAGACATGTACCGGATATTCACCTCAACTTGATATCTACAAGCAGCTTGATAATGGGGGTTTTACTAATTATTTTGGTGAAAGTAAATGGAAGCTCACCAAGGTTCTCTAGTGATTGCAAGAGGAAAGAAGATGAATGTACTCTATGTCACACAAGCAAAGCTTCAGAAAGGAGAGATAAATGCTATTTAGAAGGATGCAAGTATTGATTTTTGGCACAAAAGGCTTGGTCACATTAGTGAGAAAAGACTCTAAATTCTTGCTAGAAAGCAATTCCTCCCTAGTTTGCAAGGTATGCCTTTTAAAACTTGTGTTGATTGTTTAGCTAGAAAAACACATATAGTTGCATTTCATTCACACCCTTCATCTAGAAGATCAAATATTCTTGACTTGATTCATATTGATGCCTGCTCTATGCAAAATAAAACTCTTGGAGGTGCACTTTATTTTGTGATGTTTATTGATGATCACTCAAGGAAAGTTTGGACTACTGCTTTGAAAACTAAAGACCAGGTGTTCGATGTCTTTAAAGAATTTCATGCCAAGATTGAAAGAGAGACATGAAAGTAGTTGAAGTCAGTTCGAGCTGATAATGGTGGTGAGTACAGGGCGCCATTTGAAAACTACTACAGAGCCCATGGAATCAAGCTTGAGAAAACTCCAGCAAAGACACCTCATCCAAATGGTGTGGCAGAAAAAATGAACAGGATCATTGAAAAAAGATAAAATGCATGCTTTCTCTTGCTAAGCTTCCCAAGTCTTTTTGGGGAGAGGCTATGAGGACCACAGTCGACTTGATTAATCTTTCCCTAGTAGTTGCTTTGGATGGTGATGTTCCTAACATAGTTTGGACTGGAAAAGATTTCTCTTATGGTTATTTGAAAGTTTTTGGCTACAGGGCATTTGTTCATATTCCTAAAGATGAGAGGTCCAAGCTTAATGATAAGGCAAAATCATGTATTTTCTTGGGGTATGGTCATGAGGAGTTTGTGTCCAGATTATGGGATCCAATGAACATGAAGATTGTCGAAGTAGATATGTTGCATTTCTTAAAGATCAACTTGATGATAATGCTGATAAAGTTGAAAAGGCCAATTCCTTTGTTGAGATTCCTATTAGTTTGAATCCAATTCCTCCACCTGTAGTGAATACTGATCACGAGGGAGACGTGCAAGAAGATGGTGGAGATATTGTTGAGGATGAGGCCCTTCCTGCCGATGATGTTGCCCCTCCAGTTGATGATGTTGAGCCAATTGAACAAGTTGAGCAAGCACCGCCACCGCCACCGCCACCGCCACCGCCACCGCCACCGCCATCGCCACTAGTTGAGCCTCCATTAAGAAGATCTATTAGAGAGCGCCAACCTCCTTCAAGATACAATTCTAGTGAGTATGCGATGCTTACAGATAGAGTAGAGCCTGAATTTACCAAGAAGGCATTTCTCATGAGCAAAAGAAAGAGCGGTCCAAAGCCATGCAAGAAAAGATGAAATCTTTATGTGAGAACCGCACTTATGACTTGGTGAAGTTACCGAAAGGCAAGAGAGCATTCAAGAACAAATGGGTTTACAAGTTGAAGATTGAAAACAATAGCTCACAACTAAGGTACAAAGCTCAGTTGGTTGTGAACGGATTTGGTCAAAAGAAATGTGTTGACTTTGAAGAAATATTTTCTCTTGTAATGAAGATGTCATCCATCAGAGTTGTTGATAACTCTATAAAATAGAGTTATTTTAGCATTCTTAAACTTATATTTTTACTATAATCTTAATAATTTATCTTAAATTTCCCCCAAATTTATTATATTATTCCAAGTGCATAGGTTAAATTATGTTAAGAGGGTTAAAAGTAGCAATTTGGAGCTAAATTATGATAAAAAGATTTAAAAATTGTAAAAGAAAATTCGGAAACAATTTTCCCCACTCGCAGAACTTCACATGCACGCCACGCACACTCCTGGCTGTTGGATCGCCTCATCAGCAGCCCAGGATTGAGAGTGCTTCTCACCTGTATTTTAGCGCGTGTCTCAGCACCAGTGTTGGCGAGTCCAAAGATATGCTGGATCTGGTGTGGCGGATCTGACGGAATCTTGCGTGCACCTGCTCTTTCACCCAGTCGTTAGCCACCACGCGTCAAAGTTCCAGTGCTCGCCAGTCGCTGCTCACCACCTGTCTTGTGGGCCCCTAGGGCTAACTCACGTCAGCCTTTGCTGTAGCCGAGAAAAAGAAAAGAAAAGGAAAAAAAAGGGAAAAAATAATTTAAAAAATGGGTGTTTTTGGAGGTCGTGGCTGGGAGCTTATAAATGGAAGCCTAGGGCTTCATGCTCTTGGTCTTTAGCTGTTTGGAGCTAAAAACCATAGAAAAAAAAGAAGAAAAAAAATATTTTAAGTTTTGAGTTTAGTTTTCTACAAAATTAGAGAATGATTATCTTGAATTATCAAGAAAAGAGGGAGAAAAAAAATTTAGGAGAAGGTTTTTGAGACCTGTGATACCTTCAAACTGGGTTTTCTTACTTTATTTTCTTATCTTTCTATTTTTGTAATTTAAGAATGATTAAACCTTTAATTTATAGATTTCTATTTTTATTTTTGAAGTAATTTTATTTTCTAGTGATACGATCTATCCGGATTATGATTATGTGAGATTTTTTTTCCTATTTTTAATTGATTGATATTCTATTCCAGTTCTATGTTGAGTATTTTAATATGTGCTTAATGCTTGGGAATTTATGGTCAACTTTTTGCATTATTTGGTATTTGATTTGAGATTGAGAAGTGATAATTGAATAAGCCCTTGTTTAATCTACCATAAGATTATCATAAGCTAGAGATAGTTATGAAACTTGTATAGCATCATGAATTTCTGCTTCTTAATGAATTATGATAAATTGTTTGAGACCGAGAGGTGGTAAGACTTATTATAATAAATTGTTAATGCTTGAGAAATATTAATTAATTATTAGAGAGATTCGCTGGTAGCATAGGGAATATACATTGATTTATTGAATTAAATGACTTGAATATAATTAATCCGGTGAAATCAGAAATCCCGGATTGTTTGTATTTTGAGTTTTTTGTCTTTTTATTTATTTTGTTATTTTTATTTAAAAATCTCTTTTCAATTATTCAAATAAATTAGGAGTTAATATAATTTTGGAAATTGGTAACGACAGTTCTCGTAAGAACGATACTTTACTTATAACTTTATTACTTGTTTACGATATTGTGTACTTGCAATTTTCAGCAACAGTTGTTCTTGGTCTATCTGCCCGCCTGAATTTAGAGAAAAAGCAACTTAATTTGAAACTACATTTCTTCATGGTGATTTAGAAGCAGAAATTTATATGGAGTAGCCAGAAAGGTTCAAAGTCTAGGGAAAAGAGAATCTTGTGTGCAAGCTTAGAAAGAGTTTGTATGGGCTTAAACAAGCACCAAGACAGTGGTACAAGAAGTTTGATTCTTTTATGGTGAGTCATGGATACTCTAGAACTTTATCTAACCATTGTATATGATTACGCCCTGACGTGTACAAAAACAAGCGGACGATTATAGCACAATTAGGACGGTCGATCTCATGAGGAAGTGATAAAAACAAACAAGAAAAGATTAGCAGAACAAAAACGTTAGAGGAATAAGCAATCAAAGAAAAAAGAAGAAGTATTTTTGTGATTTTGAAACAAATTTAAAGACAATGTAATTTAAAATGGAGAAAAACTCAATAATCAAAAGTGGTAAGACGTCGATAATCCCCTATATGTTTCGTTTACCTATTTGGATTTTGATTCATAAAATAACTCAATTGAAAGTTTCACATCCCAAACAATCAATTGGAAAATAAAGATTTGAAGAACTTGTGAAATAAAATTTATTTGAGTAAATAAAATTCTTACGTGAAGAACTAGCAAAAATTATCTTATAAGAAATCAAAAAGCGACAATATACCAAAAGCAATATTGCAGTAAAAGACTACTTATAAAATAATGCTATCAATATATCATATCATGCAAGAATTACATAAAAAGAGCTTGACTAAATTTATATAAAAGTTGACAACAAAATATATTGATATGAGAAAGAAATAAAATGAAAGAAAAATTATTTACTCAAATGTATAAACCTAACAAACCATTGGAGAATCAAAACCCAAACAAATTCACTACAAATGTAGAGTCATCTCTAGCCTCACCAAAGAAAAATTAGCCTAACATGCTTAGCATTCTCTCAAAAACTCTAAAGAATATAACAGAAGAAAAGATAAAAATATGACTATGTTAGGCTCTAAACTCCACCAAAAATTGGTTACAAAAACAACAACCCAACCCCCACGAGGAAGCCTTATTTTATAGTCGCTATATAGGATTTTTGGCACAACAAATCCACCACCCAGGCTGGTAAATCAGCCGGAAACTCACAGTAACCCAGCTGGGGCTAAGAATTAGGGAAGCTGGATGCAAGGCCCGTGATTTGCGAGCTTGAGTTTCGGCCCAAGAGTCATGTTGCCAAACCGAAGACACCAAGTAGAGAGAGGCGGTAATCGGCTAGAGGAAATTTTGCGCCTGGGCTGGACGAAATTGCGCGCCTGGGCTAGAGGAAGATTCGGCCCGAGATTCGTGCGGGCTTGGAATGGCAGGCTGCAATCACACGGGCTGGGCTGGCAGTTGAAGTCACGGGCCTTGGGCTGGTCTGGAGGTGCTGGAATCGCGTGGGCTGGGCTAGCAGCTGGAGTCGCGCCCGTGCTAATGGTAAGCCAGCTGGAGAAGGTTGGTGGCCTGGGCTGGAGCTGGCATCACGAGCCTGAGAATTCGACCCGAGAGTCTCGCGGCTCGGCTTGGCTCGGTGGTTGGGACATTTGGGCTTTGTTTGACTGATTTTGCTAATAATTTTGACCCAAATGTCTTATCTCCCTACAAAACAAATTAAATTAAATTAAAACTAAATATTTCGACAAAAGAATATTTAAATTAAATTCATGAGAAACATTTAATTAAAACTTAATTTATTTGATAATTATGTACAATAAAAATGCACTTTTGTGCATTTATCAGTGTGTTTGTAAAGAAACACTCCAGTGATGATTTCATTATCCTCCTACTATATGTCGATGATATGCTAATTGTTGGTCATGATACTAGTAAGATTGAGAAGTTTAAAAAAGAGTTGTGTAAGTCTTTTGTAATGAAAGACTTGGGATCGGCAAAATAAATACTTGGCAATATCCCATGATAGGAAGAATGGAAAACTTTGGCTGTCTCAAGAAAGCTACATTAAAAAAGTTCTTGAAAGCTTCAATATGGGCAAGACAAAAGCAATTTCTTCTCCACTTGCGGGGCATTTCAAGCTTGCTTCTAAGCAATGTCCTACAAGTGAGAAAGAAAAGAAAGTAATGATCAAAGTTCCCTATGCATCTACTGTTGGCAGTTTGATGTACACCATGGTTTGTATAAGACTAGATATTGCTCATGTTGTTGAAGTTGTCGGCCAATTTCTCTTAAATCCTGGAAAAGAACATTGTGCAGCGGTAAAATGGATATTGAGATATATGAGAGGTACTTCCATAGTGTGCTTATGCTTTGGTAGTGGTGAGCCTATTTTAGATGGATACACAGATTCAGACATCGCAGGTGATGTAGATTCCATGAAGTCCACTTCGGGGTTTTTGATGACCTTTGTAGGGGGCAGTCTCTTGGTTGTCTAAGTTGCAAAAATGTGTTGCTTTATCTAGTACAGCAGCTGAGTACATTGCAATTACTAAAGCCTACAAAGAAGCTTTATGGATGAAAAAGTTTTTTGAAGAATTGGGTCTGCAACAAGAGAAGTATATGGTCTACAGTGCCAGTCAAAGTGATATCTACCTCTTCAAGAATTCAACATTTCATTCAAGATCCAAGTATATTGATGTTAGATATCATTGGATTCGTGATGTGCTTGAAACAAAGCAATTGTACTTGGAGAAAGTTCATACAAGTGAGAATGAATCTAATATGTTGACAAAATATTTGTCTAAAGAGAAACTTGAAGCATGCAGGTAAAGTGCAGACTTGGTTGAGCCCACTACATGAGGCAGAAGGGGAAAATTGTTGAGTCTACCTCATGTATTAGGCAAGGCCCAATATGTTTAGAAAAGGAAAAAAAATAAAAAAAAAGTTCTAATGGCTTGTTGGACAAGCCTTGCGTGATCAGCAAGAAAAGAAAAAAGAGGCAGCTGTATGCGTGTGTGCAAAAAAAAAAAAACAGAGAGCGTGAGGGAGACTAGGGAGAGAGAGAGAAAAAGGTGGAGTTTTTGGGTTTGTGCAAAACAATTGACTGGTGAAATGTTGTCCGTTAGTGCTCAAATTTGATATGGTGAATCCTTGTGACGAGTTCTTCTCATCTACCGATTCCAATTGTCGAATTGGTGTCTCTAAGGTGCTCCTCCCAAATACCGACTTGAGACTTAGAATTGATTTCTTTTGATGCTATATGTTGAAATCCATCTCATTGATGATGAACATTGTTGTTTAGCCAACAATGTGATTTATCTTGATGATTGTGAGCCTCTAGTTGTATCTAAAGAGAATTTTATGATCTCATTAGTGTTGATATCGGACTACGATCCCGTGGTTTTTCTCTTCATATTATATAGTTTTTCACGTAAAAATCGATGTTTCTTGTGCGGTTGATTATTTTGGATTTTCATTAATTTGATTGATTTGTTGGCTCTGTTGAAACTTGCTTTTAGAGAAATTATTTTATCACACAAAAGGGAAAAGTTTAATTGGTGGTTTTCCCAACAAATTGATTAGAAACGGATTGTAACTTTCTTGTAGCCTTCTATGGTTGTTGTTGATTTAGCTTAATGAAGAAAAGCTTTATTTCAACCAAAAAAAAAAAAAAAAAAAGGAAGGTCTGCCGTGCACCATAGATTAAAGTTGTTTAAAAAAAAATAATAATAAAAACCGACTGCTTACTAATCGAATATCAAGAAAAGTAAGGGCTTGACAAAACCAAATGAATCTAGTCCTTCTCCACCCTATTTTTGGTTTGTGATCTAGGGCTCGGTCCAAAATAGGATCGATTGAGGACTTTGTCATAACCAATGTATACATTACTTATATATTATCGTAAATATTATATCTATTAAATTCAAAAAAAAACAAAAAAACAAAAAACAAAAAACCTTGGGGAGTGAAAACCACGTGTTTAACTTCAAAACACTAGTCAGTTTTTCAAGTAGATTAGTCCGCAAGTCCTGTAGCGTCGTTCTCCATCACTGCTCGGTTGGTACCGCCGTCATGGATGGCAGTGGCTTTGATACCAATCAATAGGAAACTCACTTAGACAAAGCAAAATCAGAGTAAATCAACACAACTAGACAAGCAATAATCCGTAAAATGGGTCTAGACTCTTATTTTATTTATGAACAGTTCTTATACATTCTAAACCAGAGTGGCGCAGTCTGATTATAGTGAAAACAGAAAGCGAAAAATATAGACCTCAAAAAAAAAAAGGGGAGGATGTGGTTGTGGTACATACCACTTAATGACCTAAATAGCTGCACCTTTCACCCGCGATGCGTACCTCATTAACTAGCCACAGAGCAAATTAGGATCCAATGTCGGATCCTACACATTGATGATGTTAGATAGAACTACAATAAAGCAAAATCTTATTAAAAAGTTCACAATTATCTATACATTATATAGAAATGTGAAAGTGCGGTTTCGTCCAAAATGGTGTGTTTTCGATGAAACACTTTTTTACTTTTTTTTTTTTGTCCCTCAATTTTCTTTTTTCTTTTGACCTTTTAAATTTTTTTTTTTCATTTGTCCTTTTTTAGTCCTTCAATTTTTATTTTTTTTCTTTTCATCTTTTTTTTTTATTTTTTTAATTTTAATTTATTTTCCGTATTTGTCAATTTTTTTTTTTTTTTACATTTTAGCCATTTTATCTTTTTGATATTTTTTCATTTTTTTAAATTTTTGTGCACTGTCACTTTCGTCCAAAATGGTGTGTTTTGGACAAAAAACTTTTTTTTTTTTCTTTCAGTTCTTCAATTTTCTTTTTTTTCTTTGGACCTTTTTTAAGTTTTTTTTTTTTTCATTTTAGTCCCTTTTTTAGCCCTTCAATTGTATTTTTTTCTTTTTCTTTTTCTTTTTTTCATTTTAGTCCTTTTTCTATATTAGTCATTTTTTTAACATTTTAGTTCTTTTATCTTTTTGGTTATTTTCATTTTTTAAAATATTTTTAAGTACTTTGTTGTTTTTTTTAGCTTTATTTTTAACTTATTAATTTAATTTCTTCCTACTCAGATTAATTCTCTCAGATATATCTAACATATGCGTGGCACATACTTTAGACTAGTACTAACTAAAATCACTTAAAAAAGTGGATGGTTTCACTTTCTCTTTCTCTCCCTCCCTTATTGTGCTATGGTTTATACGTGTGTGCCTCTCTTTTATTAGGGCCAAAGTCCAAGGGCGACACTCTGAGTTCTATTACGAAGGATCCAGAGGCAAACGTGACCTTATAGTCGGAGGAGTTGGGTTATAACGAGGTGAAAGAATGGGGTTTTATGATTTTCGATCTTCTCTTTTGGGGCGCGTCATTTTTCAAGTGGTTTTGCTACTCCTGGCAGAGTTGGGAGCAGGTTACATTCATGGGTGGGTGCTTAGCGTCAGTAGTGGTTTTGCTGTGGTTTTCGCTGGCATGTGGTGGTGTTTCATTCGCTATGTTTCCGGCTCTTTATGGCTCTTCATTTCCTGACCTCTTTGGTGGCATGGGTTACCTTGTCTTTGGTGGTTCTTCTTGTATTATTAGAGTTTCGTTTCTGTTTTTGTGGTAGATCGTTATGTCAAATAATGGCGATGTTGTTTCCTCCTTTTGGTTTTTGCATCTCGTGGTTTTGTCTTTGTTTTATGTCTATAATATTAGGGTGATCTCTACACACTTTGAATTTGTTTGTGGTCTGTTAGGTCTATGTGTTGGCAATATTTTGGTTATGCTGGACTTTTTTTTTTTTTTTTTTTTGTTTAATTGGAATTGGTAATGGACACAGTGCTATAGGTTCTTGGTTCTTAGTTGATTAGAAAATTTCATCGATTGTAGAGATATTTTCAAGACAAGGCTTATGAATGCTTGAATATTGGTGTACCGATTGGTAGTGGACACAATGCTATAGGTTACTGGTTCTCATTCGATCAGAAAATTCAATTGATTGTGGAGGTATTTTCAAAACGAGGCTTATGCATACTCGAATATTGGTCTACCGAGAAACTTATCCGTTATTGGGTTCTCCGTGAGCTTCATCAGATTTTATCGATAGATTTAATCTTAATTGAGGTTTTCTTTCTTGTATTACAGGATCAATTGCATTCGTACTATAAGGTTTGTTTAGTTAAATGTAATTTCTCCTTTTAAAAAAATATATAATTATAAAATAAATAATTAAAGACAATAGCCAAAACAGACTCGGGACTACCGAAATGTCCAATTTCCATACAAACAATCCTCTATTAAAATTCTAGCCAAAAAAAAAAAACCTCTATTAAAAAAAATTCCTCTACATCTGTTTCTTCCTTTCGTTGCTTGGGAAAAAAAATCCACTATTTAAAAAAAAAAAAAAAAAGGAATTATCAAAGATACTTATTGGTAGAAGAGATATAGAAGATACTAAAGATACCTACGCTTTATTTGATGCTTTAGTTTAATTCCAAATAAACTATATTTTTTTATATTAGTTTTATTTTTTTTTTTAATAAATAAAATTTATAACTAATTTTTTTGAAAAGTCAATAGGCTTAATTTAATTTTTTCATTTCTAACCGGTGAAACAAATACAATAAACAAATACAAACATGGTATGTTGTTAAATTTCCCACCACGTACTCATTTTCTATTGTCCTTTTTAACCAATCTTTTTTTAATTTTGCTTCGTGTTTCTACACTACTTTCAGCCGCGAATCACGTTTAGGCTATTTATTATTAGTAGAATTAAAAATTAAAAAAAATGAACTTATTGATTTTGTTTATTCATTAAAAAGAAAAAAGAAAAAAAAAAAAAAAAAAAAAGATGTCAACGCGTATCTTCTGCATGATCCTATTAATAACCATTTCTCTCTGTCTGTCTCTGTATAGTTCTTCGCGTCCTTGGATCTAAAAACCAAAATTCACTTTCATTCTCTCTCAAATCTGGTTTGGATCTCTCCCCGAGAATTCATACATCTCAGCTTAATTCCTTTTTTTATTCCAGGTGATTATATACATATACATATATATTTGTATAAAGTATCTTTCAGCTTTGTTTGGAGCCTGAGAAAATGTTGGAGAAATTGGATAGCTAGCCAAAGTTTAATTTATTTTATTTGTTTTTAACTATGATTTACTTTACAGAAAGTTCAAGAATTGACAGAGATAGATAGCTGTGCATTTGAATATGTTTTTCTTTTTCTCATCTTAAAAGAGACTTAATTCTTTAAAGGAAAACGTTTTTTTTCCTCCCTTTTTCTGTAGGTTTTATGTTGTTATTGGATGTTTGCTTGCATAAGTTGCTTGTCTTTTTTTTTGTTTTTTTTTTTTTTGGGTTTTGAGATTTTCGAAATATCTTTCTCCACAATATCAAAAGTCAAAGCCAGGATGATTTGTCGTCTACTTGCATGTCAATTATGAAGCTAAAATTGAAATTACTTGGTTCTAGTTATCTATTTAAACAAGTTTTTTTTTTTTTTTTTTTTTTTTTTTCCTGTCAATATTCTCCTTAACAGAATTATCAACTTTTTCATTTTGGTTCAGAAAGTGAATCAGATTTTGATGGCAGATTCTGCTTCCGAGACAAGTTTCTTGAAGGATTTTAAGATCCCAGATTACATACTAGCACCTGAACCCAAGGATGGATTTCACCATGAACCACCAAAGTATCCAGTCATAATTTTCATCAACTCCAAAAGTGGTGGCCAATTGGGCGGTGATCTTCTTCACACCTATCGTTCTATTCTCAATAAAAATCAGGTATATTCATATTTACCCACTTTTTCTATAACATTTTTTTAGACGTTTTGGGCAGAATTTGGTGGTTGTCAGGCTGACTATGAAGTAGCTAATTTCAGGTCTTTGATTTGGGGGAGGAAGCTCCTGATCAGGTGCTGAGCCGAATTTATGGTAATCTCGAAAGGCTCAAGAGTGAAGCAGATGAGCTTGCTAAACATATCGAGGAGAAATTGAGATTAATTGTGAGTTTCTTTTATAATTCACTACTTAAAACCTTTTGAAGTCTAATTGGATGGCTTTCTTACTATCAAGCTATATTACTGGTAAAAGAAACTATTGGAAAGTTATGTGGCGTTGTAAGAAAACCCGAATCCTTAATTGTGTGTATCTTTGTTACACGTGTTTTTGGTCCTTCAGGTTGCAGGTGGTGATGGAACTGCCGGGTGGCTTCTCGGAGTTGTTTCCGATCTCAAGTTGTCTCATCCGCCACCAATTGCAACAGTCCCGTTGGGAACAGGAAACAATCTTCCATTTGCATTTGGCTGGGTAGGAAGAACGTTATCATTGAAGTTACCTTACTTGAAATGCTTTAGTGCCTGTCTGAGCTTTTTTTGCAGTTTGCAATCACCATGTTTTAGAATACCATAACTGGACATAGTTTAATCGTAAAGATAAAAGGTCTGTGATGTTTTGTTTCCCAGGGGAAGAGAAATCCCGGGACAGATCGTCACTCAGTTGAGTCATTTTTAGCTCTAGTAAAGGAAGCCAAGGAAATGAAAATAGACAGGTAACTTGGTACCATGGTCTTTCTTTTTCACGAAGGCTTACTTTGTTACTGAAAGCTTCCATTTCTCTAGTAGACATGGAAACTGATCTGGTTTTCTGTTTTGTGGTTAGCTGGCATATTGTGATGAGAATGCGGCCTCCAAAGGAAGGTTCATGCGATCCCATTGCAGTTCTTGATTTACCACATTCTCTTCATGCATTTCAACGTGTCTCGGAGACAGACAAGCTAAACAAGGTGGACGTACCTGTTTTAAAACGTATTTTAATGCCTCATGTTGCTTGTACATATTATCTTGAAACTTTTCCCTGATCCGTTCACATATTATCAAGTGTAACTAGGAAAACTTTACTTTCGGGTGTTTATTGGCTTTCCTTTGGACAAGTATCTTTTAGCTAAATCCTCTTCTTATACAAGCAAACTTGGGACTTCTTGCCAGGAAGGTTGTGTTACTTTTCGTGGTGGATTTTGGAACTACTTCAGCATGGGTAAGAAAATTACCCGTGGAATGGTTAACCTTATTCAGAATTTTTATTGCTAGTCCATTTGGAAAATGGGTTTGAACCCACAATTCAAATTTTTTTTAATAGTGTTTTCTGTCTCAAAAATTTTAATTTTCTGTTCAATCCTATGAATCAAAGGCCACCTAAATTCATAATCTATCTCTCTTGGTTGCTACCTTCTTTGAAAAACCTTCTCTTTTCTAAACTTCTTTTTTTCTTCCCCACCAACCCCCCCCCCCCCCCCCCCCCCCCAACATATGCGAATAATATTGTTCACTCTGACCTACATCTTATCTACGATGAGAACCTTCAAGCAGAATGGAAATTTTAAGCTTAGTGTTAATCACCATCTGCTTGGACCTCAATTCACGTTTTGACATGATATCTTTGTATATAGGAATGGATGCTCAAGTATCATATGCTTTTCATTCTGAACGGAAGCTGCATCCTGAGAAATTTAAGAATCAGTTGGCTAATCAGGTAATTCCTTTTCACTTAGGAGTTGTACGAGATGAAAGTCTCATGCATGGTTTTGAATGAGAAAACATTGCTCATCGTATGTGTTTCATTTTTGAAAATTCTAGCAATATTTATTTCTTCTTTTTGAACTGCAAAAACAGGGGACTTATGCAAAGATTGGGTGTACCCAAGGCTGGTTTTGTGCTTCCCTTTTCCATCCCTCTTCCCGGTGAGTGTAGACTGATAACAAGGGATCATCGTGCTTTCTTCCTTTTCTTTGTCATTTTTGGATCTATGCTGCAATGAGGTGTTTTTAGACACATTTCGGCCGTCGGAATACAAATCTCAGAGGTTAATTTCCTTTTAAAGATGAATATTGCAACAGACTTCTAACTCAAACGACTTGTTATCATGGCTAATATCTCTCATCTGTTAAAAACTGTAAACTTAATAGATGCAGCATTTCACATTGATGCTTAAATTATGGAATGTGATTTATTGTCCAGAATCAATTCAAACCACAAAGTCGGATCCTAAGATAACTGATTATTATCTTTCTCTAGCCAGATTCTTGGTAAATACGTAAAGAAATGAATTCTTAATACAGGAACATCGCTCAACTTGCAAAGGTGTTTACAATGAAAAGTCCTGGTCACTGGGAAGAGCTCCCTATACATCACAGGTAAATTTTGTTTCTCTTTCTAGTCATGGTTCTGTTGAGTTTGTTGTGTTTAACCTCTAGTCCACGACTACACCTTCTGCTGGTGCATTAATAAAGAGGAAATGTCTTTAGGATTACAAAAAATGTCGAAGTTTTTAGTCGTATGTGTAGTTTTAGTTCATTTTCCACATCCCTACTGTGCTTTTTATTGATCCGCTGTTTTCATTACAGCATCCGGTCGATTGTGTGCCTTAATTTGCCTAGCTTTTCTGGTGGATTAAATCCTTGGGGAACACCAAACATCAGGAAACGGCGTGATGTATGTTGAAATAACGATTTTTCCTTTTCAACTGTTTTATCTTTAATAGAGAATCTTATCTCCATGTTAGCTTTTGACGTGA
Organism: Ficus religiosa; assembly: GCA_024759925.1. Lineage (NCBI taxonomy): Eukaryota > Viridiplantae > Streptophyta > Magnoliopsida > Rosales > Moraceae > Ficus > Ficus religiosa. The sequence continues at coordinate 16,180 of JAFMPE010142709.1, forward strand.
TAAATTCCCTCTACGGATTATGACTTAACAGAGAGACTTGACTCCACCATATGTAGATGATGGCCTCCTTGAGGTTGTTGGTTTTAGAGATGCTTGGCATGGGCTTGTTTTGCTCACTCCAAATGGGCATGGGACTCGTCTTGCACAGGTAAGAAATCAAATGTGGTTATGTTTTTCCTACTGTACCTAGCCTTGTAGATCTCTGGATCTCATTTCCGGGACTCATGTGAATACTACGTCCATTATATTATACTGTACCAAAGTTTTTGATTCATTTTCATGGTTTTAGGCACACCGAATCCGATTCGAGTTTCACAGAGGTGCTGCTGATCACACCTACATGAGAATTGATGGTGAACCATGGAAGCAACCACTCCCAGTTGATGACGACACAGTTGTCGTGGAAATCTCCCACCTTGGCCAGGTGAACATGCTTGCTACCCGTGATTGTAGGTCTAAAAGCATTTTTGATCCCTCGACACCAAGTCACGGAGGTGATGAAGATGACAGTAACGGAGAAGACTTTGGAGAAGAGGGGGAAGAGTATAGAAAGTTTGGTGCCGCAGACACATTTAAGATCCCAGAAGGGGTTGATATCTCCCACATAAGTTAAGCTGGTTGGCATAAGTATAAATTTCCTATACCCTATTTCTTTTTCCAGAATTTCTATTTGTTTCTAATAAATTGTTCAACGGACTTGTATTTTTATTTTTTTGCCTCTGGTTAGTGCCAGAATTATCACTCACTAGTAATTGACTAGCAAGTGTGATATAGCTGATTCTCGTTCTGAATGGATTGTATATTATTTTTTATTTGTCAATTCGATGTTACCCGCTTGTGTATGCATATGTTTAAACATGTATCAATTTGTCGAAATTGAATCCGAGTGAGGTTTACGAAGGCTTTGTGTGATGCATTGCCCTGTCATTCAAGAGTTTCTGTGCAATCAAACGCGGGTCTGGGTACATATTTTTGCATGAAAAAGGGCAAGATTGCAAAGGCGGAGAGGAAAAAATAAAAAATTTAAAAAAATTTAAAAAGAAATGAAATAGTAGAGACTGAACCCAAACGTAACTTTGATTTCTATTGTGAGCACAGTATCATATGCAAATGGCAAATTGGAGTTATAATACATTTAGATCAGAACAAATGAGAAATATACGTGAACTCGATGGGAAGTAGGTATAATGGATTATATCGTTCCTTGTTTTCACAATGGAACAGAACTGAAAAGTACAAGCTGATAAAGGGTGGGTTCCTAGACTCTGAAAACTCCGAACTCTACCTCAAAATCACGGAAAAATTCTGCGTTTGCATTTTGCCAGAGTGATTACTTTGTAGGAGCCGGCACAAACCGAACTACTGGCCTGCATACTGGTAATCTCCCAAACATTTTGTGATGGCTTCATTGGCCTTCGATTCTGTCCTTTCTTCTCTCTTTTTCTTTTCCCTGAAAGCCATGATCATTTCAAGGGAAACTGGGGTTACAGGGGAAAATACTAAACTATAAAAAGCTTTTCTAGTTTGTTTTTAACTTTCAATTTACAATTTTAGGATGAAAGGAATCATTGTCTTTTTCCTTTTCCATTCATTCTCTCTGAGAGTTTGGAACCTAGGATTAATTTAAACCCTGTATTTTCCAGCTGAGAAACTATCAGAGGTGTTAAAAAGCATACAGAAGAACTAAAAATCTCTCACTATCACAGTACTTGTACATTTTTGACTTGGTCCAAAGGACACCGATTGCTAGACTTGTGGTGTCTAAAAGGTTAAAGGTGGTAATCCCTTCCAAACATTAAACTCCAACTTGCGGGTATTGTGTGACTTGTGAATTGAAAAAGACTTGTCAGTCGTTACTTAAAGTTACATATCTCCACTTTAGGCCACAGGCAACCAGCTCCAGGCCGTAAAATTTAATCTCAGGAAAATTTTGCTTCTCACATGAATAATTTTTGCATATTTGCTTCCAATATATATTGTTATCTGTGTGCGTGTGCGCATGTGCGGTTTGCATGTGTTTTATAATATTCTGATCCTTTCAAGAGGTTTAGCATGGGAGAAGGTTCAATCTATCAGTAAAATTTTGCACCAAATTCTAGATGCTTCAAATTTTCAAGCGTTCTATATTAGTATGAAGTCAATAACTGATTTGATAAAGAGTTCATACCTCGCCACGTACTCCTTCAGCAGCTCCTTTGCCTGAACCAGTTTGGAGAGCAGATTACGATATATATCAAGATCCCGGTCCACACTTTTCTTGTTAATGTTTAGAGCTGAACAAAGCTGTCGACCAGAAACCAAATGTCAAGGCTGAAAAATCAGTCAAAAACTATCTCCCTACCGGAAAGAAAGTTATTAAAAATATGCTGCACTTGACTCGAGTTTAAATAACCTATTTGAGAAAGCTCTTAGAGAGTCGTCAAAAATCTAAAAATCAGGAGAACAAGCAACAACTTTAATTGGACCAGATTTAGGATGCCACAATCAGCAAAGATCACGCGGTAACTAACTTGAATAAATAATGCATTTTTTAGGCACTTTATACTCTGTTACTTGTCAAATACAATAGGATTGGAAGGGCAAACCTTTTCCAATATTGTCGGCTCAGTTGCATTCGCCAACTCAAGAATACGGAAGAGTCCAACAGCAAAGAAACGGCTGTAGCTGAAACTTCCCTGACTTGCTCTTTCTGAAATGTCCTTCAGTATCCCCTCCACTTCTCCTTCTTTGGATGAAAACTCAACTAATGAACTGGAATTTTGAGCCCGAGCCCACTCTTCCAACTTTCCCGAATCAATTCTGTTGTGCATATTACATAATATTTTATTAAATGATCACAATCCTTCCCAAAATGTGTATCTTATGCATTGATCGGATGGAGAACAAAATTTGCATGAAATAATTTACATTCTTATCCAAACAATTTAGTCTATGGTTATACAAATGCATATTAAGAATTGTCTTCTCCCCCCAAATAATTTCAAAGAAAAGAGAAGCCATTGATCATAGTCAATTTTCTCCAGATAGCTGGTTCTTACAAGTTTCCATGTTAGACTTGTCCCCCTTTTTCCTTTAGAGATCAAAACAACACCATCAATGATGTGTCTTTTAAGTTGCACAACCTATTCTTTGACTGTTATCTAGATATCATAATTCCATGTAGTTTGTATGATAAAAATTGTGGAAAATGTGGTTTTCTTGTCTATCACAGAGGAAATATTTGAAATTTTGAATTGCCAAATCACATTTATCAGCAGCTAATGCTCAAGTCAATTTCCAGTAGTTCAGAACTGAAATATTTATAGCCAAACCTATATTGCCCTGGATCATCGTTTAACGCCTTTATGTATGCTTGGAAGATGGCATCTCGGTCTTCATTACTGGGGTAACCGTCCATAAGTTGATCATATACAGTCACAAACCCAAGAGCAAAGACAGGGTCATAACGGAATGTCCTCTTGTATTTCATCAAATGGTGCTGAACAAGCAGCTCTTGCAACACAGTGTTGTAGACACTTGGGATTGGTCGTTTATAGGCCTTCAGAAAATTTAACTTCGTCTGTGCAACAGTAGGTGTTTCTGCACATTAATGTGAATTAGCATATAGCGACCAACAGGGCTATGAAAATTTTATTCTTACTGAGCAAAATGTGAAAAATGTCAAGTGCCATACTTGATACTATGACAGAAATGAAGCATATTGGTTACAAAGTTCAAAGAAGGGTCCCAAGACAGAAAGCACACAATTGCTATTGTGAATAATTCAGTGTCAATGCTCCAGTGGGTTCAAATGAACATGATTTCCTTAAAAAAAAAAAAAAAAAAAAAAAAAAAAAAAAAAAAAAAAAAAGGAGTAGAGACACACAGTTTCAGAAAGCTCATATCAGTTCATGAAAGATAATAATGATAATAATAATGGTCAGTTTCACTTTTCTTCGGAGCTTGAAAGTAAAAGAGTCCCATGTACTTGCTTATGGAACTATTGCTTCAAAGAATCATCCTCAAGAATTACAACATGGGCATCTTGCTCATCAAAAGCTCCGGCCCTTATAAAACCAAAAGAACAATCTAATGATGGACAGCTAGCATCAGTGCTCAGGCTTGTTTGTCTAGTCCTACCTCTTCCCCCTAAGCTCTTAATTCCATCCATACTCAAACATCCTCTTCTCTCTAACATAATAATAATAATAATAATAATAATAATAATACCTCTTGATTTTTCATTAAACAACAGTTCATGAAAGATTGAGAGATAAGGAAAATTTGCCCTGAAAAATAACTTGATCTGAGAAATACTCTTACAGCTACATAATGTTCACTTGCACTTAAAGAGTTATGATTCACTAAAGTTTATCGGGCAATGTTGCAACTCTAAATGAAAATATGAGGAAATTCCAAAATAATAAATAAATAAATAAATAAATAAACACCAAAAACCATCAATTTTCACTATGAATCGATTAAAATTGATTTAATTTCTGAAAGACTGTAGTAGAGTAAAAGAATTCCAATTTTTCTGCGACAAGAATTAACGACAACATCAAATCCACTAACTGAGCTCAATTGACTAAATTTATTAAGCCAAGAAATCCTAAAAAACGCAACAAATGCAGATAAAAGCTTTTTCCCCCCCTTTTGCTTCAGTTCATTTTCTCGCCAACCAAACATCAAGCAAAAGATTCGGAATGACTAAAAAAAATCGAACCTGTCGTAGAAGACATGCAATGGACGACCATCCGAGAACTGGACCTCGAAGCTCGAAAACCAACATAGTGGCACAAAAATCCCTCGCGGATTCTGAACCAATCGGAATTCGAAGCCAAATTCCGAGAAGACAGCACCACGGCTTTCCTCTCGGAGCACTGACTTAACGCCGAGAAAGACAGCGAAGAAGTAAGAGACGCCATTTTAGGATGAGCGAGAAAGAAGAAAGGTGAGAGGAGACTTAGAGTCTGAGATTTTCCGGGACAATTTTTAGCATGGTGGGAAAAAGGAGAGAGAAAGTCTTGGCGTGGAAGCTTGGTTTGGATTATAAAGTTTTGTTCGGAGACGAAAGAAAGAGAGCGGTCCAGGAAGAGAGGCTTATCCAGTGTGAAAGGTAATATCACCCTGTGATTTTATGGCGGAGCCAGTAATTTCCTGACGCGTGGCATCAAGTGATTGTCATTTCTTATTTGTTGGACCTCTCTTTTACACGTTATTTTCAATTATAACCCTACACGTTTATTTTTTAGCACCCTTGTCCTTCTGATATGTTCGAATAATAGTGAAAAGCACCCCAAAGTCCAAAAACTATTGCAAATCACTCTGTATGAGACGTGGCCGATAAATCAACTTTGTGGAGACAAAAATGTCACACCTTTCTTTGTCTCGTAATGAGATGGCATTTGCCTTGCGAATTACAACTATCTCCCCTAGCTTGTTTATTCATGTCCATAAATAATACAAAAAGGGAAAAATGCAAGTTAAAAAAAAAAAGGACAAACAGACAAACAAGCAAAAACAAAATTTTGAAAATAGGATAGAGTTGGGCGAATTAGTAGTAGCTTTCTTGAAATTACTCTCTTTCCTATTTGACTGGTTTTGGTCTATAAATTGGTTTTTTTTTTTTTTTTTTTGAATTCCTTTTATAATAAATAAGTTGGCTGAAAATAAGAATAATTGTGGTTGCACGTATAATTTAACGGTAATTTCAACTTGACTCTCCATTCTTAAGTTTAAAAATAATAATAATAATAATAATTAGCTAAAGATCGTTTAGTCTAGTAGCATTTAAAGTTTGGGTAGGATGAGATTCGGAAGGAGATTACAGGTTTGATTTTGTTTGATATAAATAAATTAGGAATGATTCATAGGTATTTTCAAAATGAAAGAAAATATTTATGCTAAAAAAAAAAGATGTACATAAAATATTTGCTAGATTATAAGATTTTTTTTTTTTTTAAGCAAAGAAAAACTGGTCTTTTTTTTTTTTTCGTTGAATGGTCATCCTCTTTTTTGGTTGAAAAAGAAAATGGATTTTTGTTACAATTTACAAACAACAGAAAAATGCTTTCAGTTTTCTAGCAAAAGAAAACGACAAGTTGTTAAAAAATAAAAATAAAAATAAAAATTTTAAATTAAATGACAGCGTTTAGTTTTGTTCGTTGGAAATAAAATTTTTAAGTTAAAGTTGGTTGATTTTTCAAAAATTCATTAAAATTTTTGTTAACTTAAAAAAAAAAAGGGACAAAAATTGATATAGAAAAATACAATTTAATTAAAATTAAATTGACAAACCAAATAAATCTGAGTGAGATATTCCTCTTAGCACTGTTGGCCTGTAAAGAACTGGATTATTATGTGGTAAATAACTTTAACAGTGGTAAAAAAAATAAAATAAAAGAACAGCGTGACACGTGGTCTCCCGAGTGAGCATTTTGGGATCAGGTCCTCGCTAAGTCTACTTTCTTTTGGCTTGAAGAGCAAAGCAACGACAGCATCCTTTGGTAAATAGTGAAAGAGTAAGGACCTTTCGTATAAAAAGTTTTTTATATGAAAACATTTTTGGCTGGAGGTCTCTCGTTATAAATTTTATCTAGGAGTTTGTATTGGGTGGCTTCCATTATATATGGAGTCCAATGAATGTTTTTCTTGTACATTTTATTTGAGTTTATCGACAAAACCGATTGTGTATTGATATCTTGTTTTCTATAATAAGAGGTTGTGTATG
>JAFMPE010142820.1:0-27548 GCA_024759925.1 Ficus religiosa
ATATAAAAAGGCTTAAAGCCTTTCAGTTACATCTATTCATTAGCGCCCAAATTCCTTTCAATCTCTCTTTCTCTCTCTCTCTCTCTCTAATCTTCTCCTCTTTGCTTTCTTGGTGAACACATCTCCCATGGCGTTCCTCCAGCTCCGGCAACCTCTCCTGATCGACGAAATTGTCCAGAACTCTCCGTCCATTAAACTCGACGACGGCAAGAATTACTGGATGTGGAGATCCGCCGTTCTTCCGATCATTCGCGCCTATGATTCCCAAGGTTTCATCCTCGGCACTCAGCCGTGTCCGCCAAAGCATCTTCCCGATCAACCCACGAGCTCCTCAGCGAACAGTTCGTCTTCTCCGGCGGACAAGGCACCAGTGGCTCCTGACGGCGTGAATCCGCTTTACATGGCCTGGCAACGCCAAGACCAGGTCCTCTTGTCGTGGCTTCTCTCGTCGATTATGGAAGAGGTCTTGATCGTGGCGGTTGGGATCAACACTTCCCGAGATCTCTGGAACTCTCTGGAACGGATTTTTTCCGAATTTTCCCCGGATTGGATGACGATTCTTCAGAACCAGATTGATCCTCCGCACTCCTATTTGAGAAAATGATGATTGCTGATCAAGTTATTTGTTCTATATCTTCGTTCCGTCGCTTCGATTGATCATGATGTCTTGGTTGTAATTGATCATCTCCATCTTAGTTTCTTGTTAGTCTTGATGAGCAACTGCTTGGCTCAAATTGAGGACCGTTTTTCGTTAGGTTATAGACTTGTTATAATTCACTAGGCAAGTTTCTTGATACTAACCAGTAAGTACAATTTGTGAATATTGAAGAATATCTAGTTGATTTTCAATTCTGTTAACATTGTTGGTACCTTGCAGGAGTATCTTAAAAACAGTGTCGGTACAAGGCAAGCTGATGTTAACAACAATGTTGGTTCCGGGCAGGCCGTTTTGCCGCCATTAATATGGGTGGCTCATCCAAAGTGAAAGCTATGCCATCAGCACCCAATGTTGACGTACTTTGCTACTGCAGAAAATTAATCAATTGGAAGAGAACGCTTCAACTTTATGCAGAATATGCTCGCGCCTTGTCTACTTTCCCCTCGATGAGACGACGATTTAGAGCCTAGACATTAGCTTTTCTGATCAGTTTTTGCCACACTTTTTCCTAATTTCAAGATTTCTCGTTATTGAATGCTTGTTAATTTTGAACCTACATATTAATCCAGTTGACTTCAATTTTCCTTTTTCTTGGTTACTGCAAAGTTTACATTTCAATTTGTGAATTTTACTCCTTTTCATTTCCAACTGAATGTATAGCAACTGTATACAACTTCCTCGAAATGCAAGTCAGAGCTATTTGGCCATTGAAATTTATATAATTTCCTTTCGCTTCAACAGAAATAACTGAAATTTTGTTACTTGAAAAAAATGTCGGAAACTTTTGCATTTGCTGAAGTAGTTAGTTAGGTGAAGTTATTAAAAACCTAAAGTTAGGTTTTTTCTCATGTCTTAATTTCTTGGTCACTCTTTCGTTCGGATTTATTTTTTTAACATTATGACCTTTTCATTTAGTTAAACCTGTCATTATATAGTTGCGTACATAGCCTTTATATATATTGCTATATGCTATCATTGACAATGCTAGATTTATTATTATGGTTTCCTCATTATCTTCATATCATTGGTTTCTGATACATAAATATTATTGAAAAAAATTTTAAGTCATGACACGTTTATAATAAAACAAGGATTTTTAAATCATTCAGTAAATATTAATTTAAATCATAGATTCGCAAATTAGATTAATTATAAGGGTTATGGTTAACGTAAAAAAGGTGAACTAAAGGTAAAAATGATCCTACATTTAGAGTAAATTTAATTATCTGTAAGAGAAATTGTAATTCCTAAAATATTTCAGGATTTTTGCTATATTTCGGCCCCGCTCCTCAAATATTACCATTTCGTAATTGTTTTCCTAGAAAATATTTTAGGCACAACATATCTCACCCAGACTAGAATTTTACAGCAAATAGCTTATTGTTTTGCGAAAGTTTTGAAGGAAAAAAAGAAAATAATTTCCATTTCATATAAAAAGCTTGAAGCCTTTAAGTTACATTGTTCATTAGCACCCCAACTCCTTTCAACTTCCCTCTCTCTAGTCTTGTCTTCTTTGTTTTCTTGGTGAACACTTTTCCCATGGCGTTCCTTCAGCTCCAGCAACCTCTCCCGATTGACAACATCGTCAACCACACTCCGTCGATCAAACTCGACGGCAAGAATTACTGGATGTCGAGATCCGCCGTTCTTCCAATCACTTGGCGCGTACGATTCCAATTATTATATTTCAAGATTATATGAAATTTATCTAGATGTCGTTGTGTGGAAACTTTCTGTTTGTTTGGATTTGTGACTACACTCAAGAAAAATTTGACCGAGTTGCTTGCTTACTCTGTTGTTGAATGATGAAGCCGCCTGTAGTTCCTAAGGAATATTGGAATTGCTGAATTCCATGAGATATATGTCCATGCATGGAATTTAGATAAAATTTCCATGAGGAGGACACATGCTTTTTTTTAGTATAATATTATCCACTTTAGGTCTCGTGCCTGTTCAATTTTGCTTTAGGACTTTACCGTAAAAGGCCTCAATCAGAGGTGGTTTTATCTTTTTTTTAAAAACCATCACATATATTCATTCTCAAACGTTGTAGGGTTTGTTCTTGATTGTGAGCTTATTATATACTATCTAGACTCATAAAAGCAAATCAGCCATTCAATCGACCTGCAGATTAAATGCTCCTAACTTTGGAAGCGTTCGCCAGTAACACCAGTAACTAAAGCGTATCGTTCCCTTTGGAAGCGTTCGCCAGTAACACCAGTAACTAAAGTGTATCGTTCCCGCGGTACTTTACTTGTATCTTTTTTAAGTTATGCAATTGTAGGGGGGCTTAGCTCTAGATTCCCCCTGCTTGCAGAAATGAATGGATCAAAAGGCGGGCTGGGTTCTATATACGGGCCGGGCTGGAGGTAAAGGCCACAACATTGATCAACGCATGCCTAGATATAATTGCCACTTTTAATGCCCAACAATGCGCGAGGAAAATATGCCAATCAAGCTTTTACCTTTTCAAGCACCATCCGATAATCTCCTTTTCAATTGTATGTACACTTAAGGCATTTTCAATTCTGATTCAATAAATCTTACCCAATACGAGATGCCAACTATTCTAAATCATGTACATAGTTGAGAAATTGTCTAGGAATGTGATAGCACTAGATCAAGAAGAAGATTAACAAACGAAATTCTAAGCCACTCCACTACCACATAAAGAAGCACAAGTGCATGGTAGTCTTAGAATCTCTCCTATTTTCTCTCTAGAACTTGTGAGATGAATTGTAAGCTAGGCGCTAGAGTTTTTTTGGCCGGGTTAATAGATGAAATTTTGTGTTGAGTGATCCAATCAAGGTTTTGATTCAGCTGATTTTTAATGTTCATACATTCTAGCTGATTATTTCCAATCAAGGTTTTGTAATGTTCAGGGGCTAAGCCCCTCTCAACTTTTTTTTGTTTATGTTTTTATATATTTATTTGTCTTAAATTTCCCTTAATTTTTTTTTAATTTACAAATAACCTCCCAAACATTAAAATTTCATTTCAATTTTCTAAACTTTAAAAAACTTAAAAGTTATTCCCCCTCATCAAAATTTATGAGTTTGGCACTTAATACAAAAAGGTCGTCTAAGATTTTAATGTTGATTAGTAAACCCTTAGGCTAATTAGTTGCGTTCTAGGAAAAAAAAAATAAACAAAGAAATACTTAGGTAAAGATAATAATAAAAGGGTATTTAGCATTGTTGTCTCCTAAATTTATCATCATTTGATAACTTGTCCCTTAAACTTTTAATTTTGGAAATTTTTCCTTCAGTTTTCTATATTATTACAATGTACTCTATTATGTGAATTCGGAAAGCCCAATTTCCAAACAAAATTTCACAATCTAACACAAACCCCAATGTAAAACTTCAAAATTCAAATATTTAATTTAATAGAAAGGAAACAAAATGTAACATATTGCAATAATTTTAGAAAGTTAAGGGAAAAGTGTCATAATTAAAAGTTTCGAGTGTAATAATACCAAATACACAAAATAAAATAGTGCCAAGGTTGATTCTAGTGCTCCACGCGCGTCTCAGCAAACGTGGGAGAAGAAATTCTTGCTTTGCAGACAAAAAATAAAAAAAATAAAAAAAAAAACATATTTACCAAAATTATATTATCATAAATCCTAACCAAACCACTAAGTAATAATTGCAAGTGTTAGTCACCTTTAAATAGTCTAATGTATGTTTTTTGTTTTTTTTTTTTTGGGTAAATAATAGTCTAATGTATGTGCATTGGATACCCCACAGCCAAAGACACAAAATAAACATAAGATAGAAAAATTCAATCAACAGACAAATATTGGACTATATTGTCAGGTTTAATAATCAATTTCACAGTCAAAAAGACATCCCTTTATGATTATTGATTAAATAATTATATAAAATATGCTTAAGTATCTACCTGCAGCCCCGAATTCTCCTCCTCGCTGTTACCAACTGCAGACAAGATATATATATATATATATACATACTTACATATACGTAAATATATATGTTTATGTATATGTTTTCAAATCTAGGGCGATTTAATAGACGTGTGAATTGTGATGGGTATATATACCTGATCTGAAGTTTTGTCTTTAGGTACAGTTGCCCACTTATTTGAATGTGTACGCTTAATTAGGATTCAGAAAATATTTACTCTGGAAGTTGTTGCGTTAAAATTAGAATTTAAAAAAACATCATTATATCCTTATTACATATACCATTTATTTGAGGGTATACAAAGAAATTAAAAATCTGCATTTACACGTATATGATCCTTCTACTTTGTTTTACTATTATTAATTAATCACAATAGTTAAAAAAAAAAAAAGAAGGAAAATATTTTAGATTTAACTTTCAACGGTTTTTTCTACGAACATCCATGTTAAAAATTTTACAATACACGACATAAAAATTTTTTTAATAATAAATCAGACTATTTAAAATTTAATCAAACAATTAAAACAACAATGATATAGTTCTCGTCTTATATAGAAAGTACTTTCATTTTCTTCAACATATATTATTGTCCCTATATACCTTGAAAATTTGTATCCTCCACCACGTACCTTTCAATAGAGGTGACATTATGGTCTTTCCCTGAACAAATGACGCTAAGGTCAAACCCCCTACTCGATGGAGCATAGACTTTTACTATTGTGTTCTTGTCTCGTGCCTAGCAAAGACTATTAATATTATTCTTTTGGACTATAGTTAATCTTTCTTTTATATAATATGTATTTCTACATAAAAACAATTAAGACTTGTAAGGACCTTATGGATCATTATCCCGTGATTTGTACTAACGATAATATTATAATAGTAGCAAATAATATATATGGAATCCAACCAAAGTCACGTGGATCACTGAAAGAATAGACAAGGTAAAGTGTCCATGCAAAGGGAAAATGCATACGCAATAAGTGGTCCATGTTTCTTTCGAAAATTTTCTTTTATATGCTTGACTAGCAGCACTAAGCTTTTCCCTTTAAATTTTACTAGTTAGATTTTTAACGAGATCTATTGTAAAAATGGATTTTCAAGTATATAATTTCGGCTTAATCTTCTGGCCATATTAGTTTCTACTAGTTATGTAATTTTTAATTTGGGTGCAATTTCTCCGAGGAATTTCAATATTTTGGTTTTCTATTCCCTAAAACTTATGTATTATTTTCTTTTACTTTAATAAACTACGATAAGGGCTTGGTGCGGGATGGGTTAAGATTTTAGATACAACCTAATTTAAATGTTTAATATTGTTCTGATATCAATTGTCCACTCTCTTCACTAAAAAAAGAGTCTATGTTTGATATGGTACTATTTCAATTTCTAAGGTCATACAATAAATAAATAAAATTTAATTATTATAAATATCAATATATTGTAGGCCATGGGGCACGCTACTAATCGATTTTCTTTTTTTTTTTTTTTAAATGAAATTCTTTTTTATCTTATTATATTGGCCGCACTCGAACTTTTTGTCATGATTATGCCCCAGTTAGTTTTAATTTAGATTTTTTTTTTCCTCTTTTTTTTTTAATTTTTAATTTCATAAGACCCTACTATTAGCTTCTTCTTCTTCTTCTTCTTCTTTTCCTTTCTCCCCTCTAATTACATCATTTCTATTTACTCTTATTTATAAGATTTTAGGGGCGTAATCAAAACATACACATATATATATCATGTATATATATTAGTTGAATTAAAATGTGCAAATTACATACCTAGTATTTTAATGTTGCTCGTACGAGTTTGCCCTTTATAAATTATGTATTGACGAACTCTTTAAATCTTGAGCCAATAACAGAGGGTTTAGGATTACGATTTTCTATTTCATTTGTTGTCTCAGTACTAAATTTCAATCACATGGCGTTGAATTGGAGGCATGAAGCTCACATAACATTTTCATTATTGATCACTGGTATAGTTAATTAGAACAAATCCTTTTTCAAACGTACTATTTGGTCTTCGATGCCACAATTGACTGACGAGGATTATGACCAAACTTGCCCACTTATTTGAATGCGCACGCTTTCCTAATTACTATGTGTTTGATCAAGGCAGGATAGAAGGATAGGCTTGAGAAAATAGTTATTGGAAGTTGTTTAGTCAAAAATCATAATTTAAAAATACATTATTAATTTATCCTTATTCCATATACCATTTATTTGAAGGTACAAAAGAAAATAAAAATCTACATTTACATGTATATAATCCTTCTACATTGTTTTACTGTATCTAATTAAGCACACTATAATTAAGATAAGAAGGAAAAATATCTTAGATTAACTTTTAACGGTTTCATCTACAGATGTACACATTTAAAATTTACAATATGTAGTGGAAAAATGTTTCCAAAAGTTAATCAGACCATTTAAAATTTAATTTAACAATTAAAATATTTATACCGTAATTCTCACCGTAAGAATGTACTTTAGTTTTCTTCAACATTTTCCCCTGTATAACTTCTATATTTTTATCCTTTCCCACTACTTTTCAATAGAGTTGACGTTATGATCTTTTTGACCCTGAGGTAATACTCCTACTCGATGGAATATTATCTTTTACTATTGTGTTCACATCTTGCGCCCAGCTAAGACTACTTTATATACATTTATATGTATAACAAATAAGATTTTTATGGGCATTTAGAGCATGCACTCCAATTAGAGTTTTGAGAACTTTTTGATTAAAATGAGTGACTGTTTGGAGTTGTATATTTGATTGAAAATGAATTGTGATAGTGAAAAAATTGTAAAAACTTAAAATGTGTGCCGAAAAAATAGCAAATAAATCTTGTTTAATTTCTTGCCATTATATGCTTTTTTTTTTTAAACAATGATAATCTCATTTTAACTTGAAATAATAAAGTTATGGATTTTTTAAGTTTAAGTTTTCAAGAGAGATTTGAATATATAAATTGTGAAATTGATATACTTTTGGAAAAAGAGAAATAAATAAATAAATAAAAATTACATTTGGAAAAGTTTAACTCGAGTACATATGTTCCCAACTGGCTGTTAAACACTTTATGGATCATTATCTCGTGATTTTCACTAACAAGAATATAATATAGGACAAATTTCACTTTTTTCTTCCAAATTTTAGGTCTTATCATGAAATGGCCTTCGAATTTAAATTTGTAACATTTGTTCTTCTTTAATTTTGAAAAGTTTACAAATTTCCTCCCTCGGTTAAATTTTTAATGAAAAAGTGCACGTGTTACTCGTTGGCAACATGGGTTTGGGTATTAAATATAAAATTACGATGTTACTCTTATAATTAATTTTAAAAAGTAAATATTTTAAGTTGATCGTCATTTTTTCTCCATACATCTCTCTTACTTTCTCCTTCACGTGACCTAATATTTACTCTTTTAACCTAATTATAAGGTTAATTTTATAATTTCACCTTAAAAATCCCCAACTCATGTCATTAACGAGTAGCAAATGTGTTTCTTTGTTAAAAGTTTTATTAAAGGAGAAATTTGTAAATATTTTAAAGTTCGAGAAAAAAATGTTAAAAATTGAAGTTTGAAAGGAATTTTGTGATCATAAGGGCTGAAGTTTGGGAGAAGAAGTGAAATTTATCTATAATATATGGTAACAATACGCAATCCAACCAAAGTCATGTCGATCACTAAAGAATAAACAGACAAAAAAGTGGTCTGGGTTCGTTATGGTATTCCAATTTCTATCGTATATAAACAACTTATAATATTTTTATTTATCAATATATTGATAGGTAGGCAATGACGGCACGCTACTATACTATTTTCTCTCTTTAAATTATTTGTTTTGGCCGAACTTGAACTTTTAGTCTTGATTGTGCCCCAGTTAGTTTAATTTCCATTTTTTCCCTCTTTCTTTTTTTTTTTTTTTTCAAATTTCATGTGACCCTATTATTAGCTTGTTCACTTTTTTCTCCCCTCGCTAATTATGTCATTTCCACTTATTCTTACTATGAATTTAGGAGGATAATATAACAATACTTATTTATATATGTAGTGATTAAATTAAAATGTGCCAATTTACCTAGTGTTTTTAAAAATGAAAAGAGTTACTCTTGTGCTTTTCAAATCACACAAAATCTATCTTCATGACATATTTAGCAGGTGTTTGGTGTAAAAATTAGATATTCAATTCCGATTACATTTTTTTCTCCTTTTTTAAAAAGTCAATTACTCGATTTCATTATTCACAATTCTATTTATTATTTTGTAACTCAAACTTTAAAAGGTCATAACTTTGCATATACAAGTCCAAATGAGATGGTTTTTTTTTTTTATCGCATAGAATTCAAAACGAAGGAAACAAACTCCATATGGATTTTTTTTTTTGAACACATGTCAAGTTTTTTTGACACTTTTTAATTCCAGAAATTCAAATACCTCACCAAACGCACAACTCAATTCAACTCAAATCCAACCAAAAAAATTCAATTCTAACCCGTATACCAAACGCATGTTTAGTCAAAATTAACAATGTGAAAAGAGATTTTTTTTTTTTTTTTTTTTGCCTTTTGTAAATCATGCATTTGATTTTAAGTACAACAACTTTATCTACCTAGTATTAGGGGAAAAATTAAAGCTTTCAGACAAAATCAATTTGATTATTCTCAAATGCAAACATTAAGGGTTCGTTTGGAGGGACATTTGGAAATAGTGTTTTAAAGTTGAGGTGATTGAGTTTAAAAATATGTGTTTAGTGAAAATAAACTGTTTTAAGTAAAAAAAAGTGTAAGAACTTAAAATGCACTGAGAAATAATATCAACATGGGTCGTCTTTAATTTCTCTTAAAATTCTATGCAATTTTTTTTTTAACAAAAATCTCATTTGGATTTGAAATGACAAAGCTATGGACCATAGTTTGAGTTTATTATAGACAATTGGAAATATGAATAGTGAAAAATAATTTTGAGTTAAAGAAAAAGACAAAAAAAAAAAATGGAAAATGGAGTTCTCGCCCCCAAACAGCCTCTAAAATGTCATTTAGTTCTTAGACAACCGGGGGCAGAAGGAGGCAAGACCAACTAGCAAATGCCCCCTTGGATTTTTAAGGATTTTCTTTTGGCCCTCTAAATTTAATCACTCCTTATAATTCATCTATTTATGATAAAATGTTTTACAATTTTGTCCCTTATTTGTCCCCCATGAAATTTTATCAATTAACTGTTTACATAATATTAAAAAAAAAAAAACTTTAAATTTCATCCAATTTTTTTTGGGTTACTCACATTTAAAATTTAGTCCCAAACGAATCAAAATCAAATATACTATAAAATAAATTCACAAGTTTTTGAACTCTAAATTTTAAAATTAAATTTAACTCTGTTAAACCTTCGTTCATTTAGGGAAAAATAAAAAATAAAAGATATAAAAAGATAAGCGGTGATATAAGATTTTAACGTCGTAGTTTTGCTTCAAATTTTTTTTATTAATTCACTACCCTTCAAAAAAAATTGACTCTGCCACTGTAGACAATCACCAATTTTTTTAATGTAGTGAAATCTATCTTTTGTTACAGGTCATTTTGCCTGAATCTGACATTATGTGGGCTTTTATGTTATTAAAAAAAAAACACATCAATCTGTGGATTTTTTCCAATTAGAAAAGAAAAAAAAAAAAAAAAAAAGAGATCATATCAACATTGTTTAAAAACATGGTATAGTTCTTTCATTGTAATTTTAATTTTAATACGGAAAATTTTTTAAATAAATATAATCAATGTAAATAGTAGACTTTAAAAATATTTGTACTTAACGTTTTTCCTTTTGTCTTATTAGTAATGTGGAAGTTTTTTTTTTTTTTTAACCATTTCAAATAAGTTTTAACAGTTAGATATACAAATATGCATGGTATTTCTTTTAATGTGCATATTTATTAATCGTTAAAGTTATCTAATAAGTACTAATTAAGAATTTCACATGTCCAAACATAGAAGTACATTTCTTTTTAGTCAACTTATTTGCAATGTCTTGCAAGCTTCTTATTGGAAAATCTTCAAATTTTTAAGATTTTCTTACACGATAACTGATCTTTTGTTTTATTATCCTGCTTTCCTCCAAAGTAAAAAAACAGTTAATAATTCCCATTTCATTTTATCATTTTATTACTTATATAGTTATTTTTAATGATCAGAGAAATGTAGTGTGAATTTTCTTGGACACTCTTATTCTAGAACTTTCTTTTTCTTTTTTCCTTTTTTTTTTTTTTTAATCTTCAATAAATTTGGGTGAATCGCGGCATTTATTATGTCAGTCTTTCCGGATAATGTGCTTATCTATATGTACACACACACACACACACACATATATATTTAATAATAGAAAACATCAGAAATGAATACACTTGTTTTCTATGAAATATGAATCAAAATGTAAGTAAATTAATCATGTAAAGAAGTTTGTCTGTTCACCATCCAGCCAAGTTCTAGAAGGATTCGGTACTGTGGAGTAGAATTCTGTATACACACGCATAACACACACCAACAAACATATTTATTGTTTATACGGTTCTTTATGAAAAACCGTCAACTTTTCTGATCTAAAAAATAACTGTAACAAGATATTTTTAACTTTAAATAATTGGTAAAATTTTCATATAACGGTGTTTTTTTGAATAGCTTTTCTATTTTATGAAGAATGACGATCCTTTTAATATTATCAAGTGTCAATTTAATTGAGATGTTTTGTTTAATTTTGATATCATTAGTTATTCCCATTTGTTATTTTGTTTTGTTTTTGTTTTTTTTTTTTTTTTTTTTCAAGGACGATCGTTTTAAAAGGACCATGCAATGCCTATCATGTGCGACCTTTCTCAAAGAATGTTTTGCTCGATTAATATTTTCATGTTGCTTTGAGAAGAAGGCAAGAAGCTGAATTTTTGTCAAATATTCACTCTCTTTTCAACACCAGCTCAAAATTTGTATCTTACTCAAAATTTAGATCAACAACTTCAGCGCCATCCGATATCTTGATAATTATTACACGGCTACTAATAATAGTGTTTTACTCATTGAGAACTTTTTCTCTGATTAAACTAGTTAAGACTATTATATATATATATATATGATCAACTACTTGGTAAGTATAGGGCAGTCAATTCCTTCTTAGAAAAGTAACAGAGTTCACCTGCTCAATAAGGAAATATTTAATAGGATATTTAGTGCAGATGTCAAACTTTTCATTCTTTTTTTTTTTTTTTTTAGCAACTTGCCCCTTGAATTTATAATTTTGACAATTGACTCCATGAACTTGCTAAATTATAGTAATGTATCCCTTATGAATTAAAAATTTTTTAGTTGAGTTATGAAAAATCCACATATGCGTTATGTGTCACTGAAAAAACCCCATTTCTAATAAAAAATTTTCAAATCTAATACAATACTATAAATCTTCTAATTTCAAATCTTCATTTTAATGTAAAAATTAATTAAAAGGGATACATTGCAACAATTTAATAATTTCAGAGGACAAATAGAAATAAACATATGGTGAATAAATCGTCAAAGTAACAATTTTAAAGAGTATCAATATTAAATAGCCGGTGAATAGCTGCCTATATAGAGGGAGGATAGAATTTTTTTCTCACTTTCTTTGGTGCAATTTATATAACATTAATATTGGACGGATATGTTTCCTTAATTACAATTGAAATCTTCCAGAACAGGAAAATATGCATATAATTGTTTTTCCTCAAGTAATATGTTTAAAAACATGTTAACAATTAGGGGTTTGTAGGGAAAAAAGAGAGAGAGAGAGAGAGAGAGAGAGAAAGAGAGACAAAATGTAGCTATTGAAGTCGAAATGTATCAAAAGATTAAGAATATTTTAAGAAGGATGAAATCCTAATTTAAAACGACATAATTACTCTTACACTTTATAATTTTTTAATATTTTAATTATTCACCAAAATCATAGTTACATAATATAAGTGTCATTGTGGGGTTTACACATGTCATTATATACGCATAAATCATTAAAAATAATGTCAATTAGACTTCATTATGGATGCATACATGTCATTATCTATATTTTATATTGTTATGCAATACTATATTTGTTTTATGGTTTTCCTCATTTTTCTTCCTTTATGTATTATTATATAACGATAAATCTGTCATTATGGTTGTATATATACATAATACATGTCATTAAATTTCAAAATGATACCACTATAAATTGCTAGACTTGTGGTTTTCCTTATTGTCTTTATAACATTGTTTTCCTGTTTATAAATTTTAAATTTTATTTAAATTAGGATACATTTACCATAAAAGAAGGATTTTGAAATCAGGCAAAAGACGAAATTATCAATTTAAACCATAAATAAAAAGGAGAATAAAAAGGGTAAAATTTAGACCTGTAAATGTAAAGGTCAACTTTTGGGCAAAATTGACCATACATGTAGAATAAATTTTGAAAATTTTCTATTCTCTTAAAATAATTTAAAATTTTTTGCCAACACCACTTCTTGAATATTATCATTTAGTATAATTTCTCTAATAAATATGAGATTTACTAAAGCGACCATACTTTTCTAGCCCAAAAAAGCTCAGTTATTATATATTAAAAAAAAAATTTGTTCCCGTAAAAGTCAATCATTTCCTTGAATCACCTAAAACTAGTAGTGGTCGCAAGCAGAAAAATTTTACGCATACGTGGATTATGATTATCGAATCATCGTCATAAATTGATAATTTAAAATAAAATTTGTTAAATGTTTATTTGTGTGATGGGAAATAGGCAAATTATGTTTAGCCACAGAAGCGCTACTGCGATACATATTTAGTGACAAAGCTAGCCTTGGGGGCACATTAATTTCTTTTTTTTCAATATTGAAAAAAAAAAATTAAAAGCTTTAAAGTTTAGTGAGGGCATTTCTAATAGAGGTGAAATGAAAAAATCATAAATTCTTTGAAGCTCAATTTAAAAGAAAAAATAAAAGACACTAAAAAGTCAATAACGATGATTATCGATTGCGCCCACTTAGCCTCAAGTGTTTCCGTCACAATACTTAGAGCATCTCCAGTATAATTTTAAATTATTGTGCAAATGATAAATTTTGACATTTTGAAAAAAAATAAAATAAAATCTCTTCAATAGAGTGCTCTTTTTATGTCAAATTTTTCTTATGCTAAACTTTGTGATAAACTTGCCACAAAGTATAGTTAATGTCAAAGTTAACATTTGATTATTATTGATTGTTGTCTTGACTTTTTATGTACTTATTATAATATTTTTATTTTTAACTTATTTAACTACTATAAGTTCTTTTTTACAAGTTCTAAAGCATAATAATGATGATAAAATGTGGGAATAGTATGAGAAATAACGTTTTTTTTTTTTTTAATAATCATTGAGAACTTTATATGTGGTGCATTCCATGTGTCCGGAAAATTAAATTTAATTTTTGTAGAAAATTTGTTGTGGGTGCAAAGAAGAAATAAAGCCTAAATTAAAGTCATGTATGCTCACCATCAGTTTTGCTAAAAGTCCAACTTGTTAGAACATGGAACTATATAATTAATTAATTCAGTTATATTCAAATTAAGAAGAAGAATTAATGGAGCTTCGGCACTTACAGATTGATTTAATTATTGCACACACTTTTTTACATTCCTCAAAAAAGGGTTATGCGTGCAAACCGTATTCACATATGGTGTTACTGCTAGAAGAAGTAATTTTTTTTTAAGCAAAAAAAGAATTGCATTTTTAGAACTTAACATTCACGTGTTGGACAAAAGCTTTTCGGACAAATGATAACACTGTGGTAAATTAATAATCTTAATTAGAGCATGAAAATTAAACTTTAAACGTGAATTTAAATTTAAAAAGATGTTTATTAAAATTAGGTTTGAATGACCAACAATGACCTTCTTCGGTTGTCGCATGCAAGTTATGTGCAAAAAAACCATTCGAATTTTAATGAACGAGTAAAATGGACTAAATGTGTCAAAAGTTATAAATACATATGGTTTATCGTCAAGGAAAAAAAATTAAGTACTAAATTACCAAATTTAAAAAATTTAGTAGGTACTATCATACAAAGTAATCTCTAAATGGATACAGAAAGTGATTACATAAATAAATAAATAGTCCGTTAGAAAATGGAACTGATGTTTTGCTTTTTATATAATTATAACCACGTCCACTAGCAATACCACTTCACAAGCTAGTCTTCTCTGATGATCAGCCCATCTTTTGGACTAATCTTGTCTTGATCTTGTTTCTTCAAGGACAAAAATGTTTCCAAAAAAGTCTCTGCCTTCTATTCTAATGAAGAAAATTCAGCTTTTCTCACGCAAGATGATTAATAAAAAATATTAGGGATGTGGAAACAAACACTGCAGCTTTAAGACTCGCTTAAAAAGGACAGGATAACATACGTGAGACGTTTATTTCATCTGAGATATGTTAAATCTTAGGACATATTTTTGAAAAGGAAAATATAAAATGATTTTAATTCAAATAGATAATCTGTTTGTATTGATGTTTGAGAGAGAAAAAAAATATATGTGTTATGGATTTCGAAAAAAAAAAAAAAAAATTTTGAATTCAAGTTGAATTGGAATTGTTTTGAGTCTTCCCTTTCAAACTTATGTGTCTAACATAGACTTAATTAGGAACTGAGCCATCTATGGTCAAGTAGGCATGATTTCCATTTAAAAATTTAAGATTTTTTTTATTCTGCTCCCACTCAAAATTGATTATCTTTATACTAATTATCCTCATTAAAAACTTTACTCTTAGGTCCAAAATCATTATCCATATTATAAGGAAAGAAACACTATTTAATTATTGAAATAATAGTTGAATCATAGTTTGATCATATATATCGATTTTTTTTTTAATCATATTGAAAATGAAGCTATTCTGTAGCACTTTTAAAACGCAAAAACTCGTTACAATTAATTATAATATTTTTTATGATTCTTATTTATGTACATTTCTGTTAGTTCTTAAAAAACCCTGTGATATAATTTTTTTAAAGTTATTTAGATAAAATAAATTGTGTACGCCTACATTAAAATAGAAGACTTACTCCGCAGTAGCTGTTGGGGCTTAGTTGATTTATTAAATAATAATAATAAAATGTAACAGTTTTTCGCGGTAATTAAAAGGTCATTCATATATATAAGGTAACTCATTTGGTGGCTATTAGCTATCCAATTCTTGACTAGATGAAGTCGCAAATTTCTTTAGATCATATTTTGTGCTTCCTAAGTCATAACTACTTCTCTTATCATTGAGAATCCTTTTTGCGTCACTTGTTTGACATTAATGCCATGGTCAACTCTATCTCTCTCTCTATAAATATTTCATATATATATATATATATATATTCTGCACACACACACATATATATATATATAAAGATATATTTGTGTGTGTCTTTGTGTGTTAGAAAGGCAAAAAGCTCTCAAGGTTAAACGTTGTTTTGTCTTTGCAAACAAGAAATCGAGCTCCGAGTCATCCATAAGAGTGGTTATAGTGGCTGGTACAAGTCGAAATGTTTGGTCAATGAACCCCAGAATGATTGTGTAAATAACAATAAAGTATTTTCTACTTTTGTGACATGTACGGTGAACAAAAATATTAATGTTAAAACCAAAGTGGAGCAGAAGGAAAGTATTTATTTTAAAAATTAAAAAAATTAAAAAATACCATCAATTTAATTTATGTGTGAACGTGAAGACTTAATTAAGTGCCATATAATATATATATATATGTATATATACGTTAGGATGATGCATATATAATTTGTAGCTCACTGTATCTCTTTTGTATTTTTCAGGTCCTGGTGGAAAATACAAATAGGCTAATGGATTTTAAGATTTTTTATTATTATTATTATTATAAATTAGAGAAAAGAAACAAATGTTTTCCGAGAAAGCTTGACATCCATAAGTGGAAAATGTAAACATTTAACCGCACAGTTTTATATATCTAAATTACAAAAAATGTAATCAAAATTATTTTTCTCCTATAAAGAGGAAAATTTTAAAGGCAAGAAAATTGGGAATGTGAGTTTGTCTATTTATTTAAGGAAGTACCAGCCTGGTTAATTGGGATGTACTTTTCTTGCTTCATGCTAATTAAACTCTCTTTTTATGTATGAAACGAAAAGTTCAATTTTTTCGTGGAATCAAGTTATAATACTCCAAAATTGGAGTAAATCTAGCATATATGACGCATAGAAAATTTTGCTAGCATCATATTATGCCTAGCATTTTAGTTTATGTGGTTTCAAATATATATATATATATATATATTATATATTAACCTAAGAAGTTAGAGTTCAACCAAAAAAAAAAAAAACCTAAGATGTTAGAAAACACCACCTTGGAAAAGTACACTAAATTTAGTCAATTTTGGAGGCTACCTTACCGGCGATGCCAGTTTAATCGAATAAATTTCAAAACAAATGAGACTAAATATTAAAATTATATGCAATACAGCCAGAAGAATATTACTGTTTTGGAACCAAAGAGGACTTTTGTATATTAATAAAAACTGTAAACATATAATTATAAGAACTGTAGTACGTCCTTGACGTGCAAGGTTTTTTTTTTTTTTTTTTTTTTTTTCTATAGAATTGTCCTAGCTAATTAGTAGCTAGCATACTCTGAAACTCGTGCATGCCATCAGCAACATTCTAGGAACTCATCCTAGCCCTCTCCTCACCGGTAATTGTACATATGATATGAACAATACAAATATAACATAATAATACACAGCATATATATATATATATTTGTGATATGTGGGGAACAACTAACAAAGAAATTTATCTAAATTAAGCAATCTCCTGAAACAAAGTTTCATCAAGGAGAAGGTCGGGCCAAACCGAAGGAGCAGCTCCGTAGCTCGAAGCACTGCACGCGTCGCCACTCGGCAGATTGCTAATCGACGTTGTCTCCACCGTCGCCGCTGCCACAGAAGGAGGAGAAGGAGTAGGACTCACAGAGGAATTAGGGTTAATCCATGATGAGGAACTTGTGAAAATATTCATCTGATGAAGATCATCTTCCCCTTGACTGAACACTGTGAAATCCTGTGGGTGGTTAATATCAACCACTTGTTGTTTGTTCAAGAGTAATGGCGCCGAGTGGTCGGAGATTTGCAACAAGTCGGGCAGATTATCGAAAGGGACGGAATCATATTGGGCAGATTGGAGGCTGTTGATGGACTGATCCATGTCATTGGTAGTGGCGAAATTATTGATTAAGTTACTAGTGTTTGTAGGGTTTGGAGGTTGGAGGAGATATTGTAAGTATTGGAGTTTCGCCATTTGAAGGGCTTGGTCAGCTTGGATTGATCTCATGGCGTGTAGTTCTTCCCAAGGGTGGTCCAGGATTAGCTCTTTGAGATTAGCCAGAGCTATGAGATGAGGCAAGCTAGAGAAGATGTCGGTTCTCGGACGGTGAGTCATCGGATCAATTCCCATTTGGATCAGCTTTTTCTTCAGATGGGTGTTCCAGAAATTCTTTATCTCGTTGTCCGTCCTACCGGGCAGGTGGCTCGCAATTGCTGACCATCTAGTCATCAAAATAGGAAAAGAAAGGTCAATTTATGTATGAAGAAGAAACTTGCTCTCTATTCAAGTAAATAAATAGTTTTTTAAGAGTAAAATAAGATCGTCGTCAAGATTTAAATAGAAAAAAAAAAGAGTGTCCAACAGTTCTTTTTGGTTTCTATTCGCCGAACATGACGGAAGGACCCTCACGGAGAAAAAGATGACAACGTACAGCAAACCCTAATGGTTTGGAACAAGTCAAAGAAGCATGATGTTTTGTTACTTTGGAGAACAACTTTGGATGCTCAATTAAGCTAAAGGTAAAAATCAAGATAAATTACTTGTTTCCAAGGATGGAATGAAGATTTAGAATCGTTTCCTCCTCTTCTTGGGAGAATTTCCCTCGTTTGATATCTGGCCGCAAGTAGTTCGTCCACCTTAATCTGCAACTCTTGCCACATCTGTTCAGCCCTGCACAAAATCAAAGATGACACAATTGAAAGAGAGAGAGTGAGTTCGGGAAATTGCGTTAACGGATGCATACATAAGATGTGGTAAAAATTCTTAAACCAGTTATCTACTCTCTCAGTTTATTGAAAAATATTTACCGGCAAGTCTAGGGAGGGCTCTCCAGCTTCCATGTCCATGTTTTTGTATGTACTTGACAAGCTTCTGATCTTCTTCAGGTGTCCAAGGGCCTTTCTTGAGGCCACTCTCATCACAACAAGGAGATCTTCCCATATCTTCTATCTATATTTTTCTAAGAAGTTTTTTTTTTTGAGCTGGCTCTGCCTCCCTCCAATCCAACCATCAACCACACCCTTTGTATTTATATAGCCATCACGGCCTTGTCCCCCCAATCACTTTCAAGCTGACTGACGTGCTAGTTTGCCATTTGCTAGCATAACAACTACACATACTTTTCTATTTAAATTATAAAAGTGTATTATCAAAAAAGAAAAAATATACGAAGTACAAAATATTCAATATATGGTAGAGCTTATGTAACACCTACCCCTACTGTAGGGTTTGTATAAACTAAAATGTTATTGGAATCAAACATTATAAAGTATTTGCGTTTTGTTCCCCATCGGAATTATTTTTTACCATATTTTTTCAAAGGCAAAGGAAAATATGTATGTTTTAATTATATTATATATTGATCATAGGTAGACGACGATCTAGTGCTTAATAGTCAAATATGTCCCACAAAACACACAACTAAGACCAGACTCTTGATTACTCATTATCCATGATGGTGAGGATTATTAATATATTCACGCAATGTCAATTTACAAGTTTGTCTTGATAGTGTTAGGCCAGAAGTTGGAAAATGTCACACGAGCAGGTTAATTGTTTGATACATTGGTATTATTTTATATATATGTATATATAGGGATATATAATACATAGATGATCATGTCTTAAATGTGGCGGCTTTCACTCATATATCTAATTTTCCATCAAATTCAATAATTAGAAAACCTACCCATAAATTCACATCATTTATGACTCCATCTAAATGTGTAGAATTCGAATCCATGGTCCTGAAGTTAAAAAATAAAAAAAATAAAAATCTCATGCACTGTGGTATTCTACTTATATATGAATAAAAGAAAATTACAGTACATACGCTATTTGAGGTCTTATCTAGAAATTTTATTAGCAAAAAGGGACCCTCCATTTTCAAGTATCACACAATACACCTTGATATTTATTGCTAATGAGATAGTGTTGCAAAATCCACCTTTGACTTGTTGCCTATGTTCCACATAAATATATTTTCTAAAATCTCAAATAATATCTTTAAAATTTAAGTAGGGACGAACAAAGTCAAATTAGATATAAATATATTTACCATTCTCCAAATTACACCAAATACTTTCATGTGTTTGAGCAAAATAATAATAATAATAATAATAATGATAATAATAATAATAATACTTTAATGTGTATCCAAGCACATCAAAACCCTTCCCTTAGCTAATTTATTTACTGTTTCAATAAAAGTTGTTTTTTAAGTGCAGGCTAACTTTTGAATAAATGTGGTCAAGAAAGCAAGCGTCTTATCACTCTACCTGATTATTTGATGGTATTTAGTTAAGATGTTTTCGCTAGTTTTTATATCAGCTATCCTTTTATCATTTTTTGCTTTAAAGAAAAAAAAAATCTTTTTAGATCATGCTCTTAATGCTCAAATTCATGATATAATATTCTTATTCATTTCTACATTGTAATCCTACTAATTCGGACTCGGATCATTCCTAAAGGTTAGATTTTAAACATAATCAAGATACCACGAAGCAAGTTCAATCAGGTACCAGTTCAAGTGTTCAACTATACTACTACTATAGCAGAAGCGTATCTTAGAATAATAATAATAATAGTAAAATAAATAGATAAATACATGTTAATTCACACAGAATGTCAGGATAATAGCTTTAAGATCCGTTGATTCACACAGAATATACAGAAAATTGGAGAGAAAAGAGTGAACACTAAAATTAGTTTTATTAATCATCAAAAGCTAGCTTTCAAGACAAAAGAGCGTCCATATTTATAGGTCAAATACGAATGGGAAACTAAACAAAAACATCCAAATTTAACTTAAAAATAATAAAATCTGAATTTTTTTCAGAAATGGAAAGTACTGATCAGAAACCGGAAATGGAAACTATTGGACTCAATGAATAAGGAAATGAAATTGGAATTGGAATTGGAATCCAAAATTCATAGGTCAACTTACTACCAAAAAAAAAACCCCCCAAAACGGAAAAAATGCCGTTTTGAAGCCTGAAGGATGGAATTTGGCCGAAAAGTATTGTACGTAATGGCAGAATAACGAGTTTTTCTCATTCACCCCTTTCCACTGAAAAACACTAAATTTTCGTCCAAGTCCGACATCATCAGAAAAACCACATCAAAACCAAAAAATTGTCTTATTTGGCCCTGGGGTGGTCCCAACACAGTATAAAGGCCAACTCTTATTGCACCACAACAATTATCATTAAATAGTTAATCAAGTTTTGAGCAAAGTCAATGCAGTTACAAGATTTTATTGGGAAGATCAACTTGAAAAAACAATGCAACAAAAATATCATAACAATATTTCACCCTCTTTATCTAGGGCGCGCCAAAAAAGAAAATTCCAGTTTTCAAAAATGAAAAATAGTTAATTTCATAAATGGCCTTTGTGTAATATTAGTCTCTGATTTTTGATTTAAACATCATACTCACTGTGAATATTCTGTAAAATTTATATAAAAAAAATAGATAGAAATTGAACATGTTCTGATCGCCTAAGTCTTATTTATCAGTAAAGTCATAATTAAATATTTGTGTTCTATCTCAATTAGAGATATTTTGAAAGAAAACCATACTTTAATTAAAGACATATTATATTAAATCATTCTTTAATTAAAATCATAGATATTATATTAAATCATACTTTAATTAAAATCATAGATATCTCAATCAGAGATCTTTTGAAAGAAAATCATACTTTAATTAAAGACATATTATACAGACTATATTATAATAAAAAAAATGTATACATGACATCATAGTGCTATTGTGGAGATACAATTTCCCTCCCAAATATTTAATTACGATTTTAACTTTAATATTAAAACACACGGGATTTAAACATGTTCAATTTCTATTCCGTTTTGACGGAATAACAGCATAGGGGCTATTTATGTAATATTAGAAAAGTTCGAGGTAGTGATGTATACTTGAGACTGAAGGTAGAAGGATTATTTCCGAAAATAACCCAAAAGAGAGAGAAAAAAAAAAAAAAAAAAACATATTGAAACAAAAGAAAATTGATAACGGAAGGGCAAAAAGTGGAAGCCCACATCAGGGAACAGGTGGCATATTATTGGTTGGTCAGAGAAACTCTTCCCATGCACGCAACAAAAAGGAACCCTTCTTTCGTCACTCATTGCATGGTTCTATATATGGTTACGTTTATGAAAATCGATGGGTCCTCTTTGTGAAATATATGCCCTTAGCTTTCGTACTCTCTCATTTCTATCTAATATTGAGCTCCTTTTTGCAAGGAAATTAAAAGAAAATTTATAAATATATACGTATAAATAAATATGTATATAATATGCGCGCGTTCATGAACTCCTCAATGTACCACTCCTTGTTACCTTTATATCATGGACGTCACTCACTATGTCATTTTTGAAATTGATAATTATAATATATGAAACCGCTTTTATCCTGTAATGTTGCGCATCTCAGTAGATTTTTTTTACGTGTATTTTATCTGTTGAATTATATATTTGAGCTTTAGTACCTAGGTATTGTTGCTTTGTGCCGTGGGCAAATGTTTGTACTGTATTATGTATGTAAATAGTGGAAAACAAAGACACAGAAACAACCTTATCAAAACAAAAATTAGATTACCAGTAGCTCCAACTTTTCATAATACTGTACCACTACTAGAATATCCACTTTGATTAATGCGTATCGGAACTAGCTCAGTTGGTAAGAAGTAGTTTTTAGGATCTAATATGTTTCAGCAGGTTTGAAATTTAGAGGGTTTTCTCTTACATTTAATAAAAGTGCATGCCAGAAGATCTTTTATCACGAAAAACAAAACAAAAAAGTCCACTTTGAATAAAATAGAAAGTAAAACAAAACAAAAAACATATCTTACATTTTGTTGACAATTACCTAGAAATATCCGCATACTTTCTGATTTGGATAGATAAAATTGCAGTTCATAATAAGACAAAATCATTTTAGGCTGCCAATTATATATATGAAGTAATATTGTAATCATTGAAAAACCTTTATATAAAGTATTGGTTAATTTCGCGAAACTTCCTTTTTTCTAATAATCTAATATGTAAGCAAGAAGAATATTATCCTATTACAAAACTTTCATGAGGACAATATCTACCACTTGAGTTTAATAAGCTAGAAGATATATAATGGTTGATACTATATTGGCAGTGTCGCATAAGCTTAATGCAATCACTTCTTTATTGTAGTTAAGAGAGAGAGAGAGAGAGAGAGAGAGACAAAACAAAAAACAAAAAACAAAAAACAAAAAACAAAAAAATAAAAATGTTCATCACTTATTATGTCCTCCAATATTGACTAATATTTTGAGAGTTTGGTGAGTCACTTGGCAATCATCGTGGTGGAGTCTCTTCCACGTATACTCATTCATTTGGTTCCTATCTCCCTCTCTCCCTCCCTATACGTACACACACACACACACACACACATATATGTATATGATATGTACTTCACCGTCTATAGAATAATAGATATATATATATATATATCTATGTGTATTATGTGAGTTTATTTCGTATCCAACTAAAATATATTATATTCTCATTAAAAAAAAAACTAAAATGTATTATATACATCAACAATGTTTTCATTGAATACAAAATGTATAATATAGTATGCAAACAATGTTGTTTCATGGACACGTCGTAGTGTATCTTACAAAAAGAAATGCTTAAAAAATCATTGATTGAAAAAACATATTCAGCAATTATATATACATGAAAATGAAAATCGTTAATGTACATGGCATAAAAACTTGATTTGGTTAGATCACAATAGGTGCACAGAGAAAAGGACATGAAAGGATTTTGACCATGGAGCTAAGTTAGAGAAGAAGTTGGTGCGGCAAGCGCTCTAAATTCCACTCCATCTTGAAATACCAAAGACGTTCCTGCGTCAAAGGAATTTGTTGATGCCTCTTCGTCCTTTCCCCTTTGTCCTTTACAAGATATATAAATATATATATATATATATACACACACACACACACGTATATAACTATACATTAACCATCAATATTTTCTAATTTCCCAAGAAGGGTGGAAGATATTAGTTTAGTAATTTATTAAGTTAAAGAAAGATGAGACTTTCATAACAAGTTAAAGTAATTAGTGTACAAAGGTAATCTGATGATGTTTATAATATCCTTCTTGGTAGGCAAAAATTTGTTGACACTTGATGCACTATTTACACACATGACGAACTAATTAAAAGCTGTAATAAATATATTTTCTCAACATAAAAACTATATATAACTAATTTCTATTTCTTTAGAGTATCTTTAATACAATGCTAAAAAGTTGTACTAATGCTAAATTTTGGCATTTGGATAAAAAATTACTCTCCAATAGAGTGCTATATTTGATGCCAAATTTACCATGTATTAAATTTTATGGCAAATTTATTATAAGATAAGTCAATACCAAATTTAACATTTGATTCTCATTGGTTGTTGGCTTAACTTTAGTCATGTAATTTTTATAATATTTTCCTTTTTAATTTATATAAATACCAAATGTTCACTTTTACAAGTTCCCAAAAACAATAACAAAAAAAAAAAGGAAGAAATAGCATTGTGTATTGGAGTGTAAAGAAATATATGTTATTTTCACTTTTTTGTACAAATAAAACATTGACATAGACTAATACATTGGTATGGCCTTACTTTGTGTCAAGATAAAAATGTTGGTCTAGATTAATAAAGAGTAGTATTATTTAATCTTCGGGTGAAAAAATAGGAAATCTTACCAACTTACTAAGTACCTAAGACGAAAAAAAATCATTTGATCAACTTAGAGCTCACAGTGGAAAAGGTTTTAAATTAACAAAATCTTATTTTTTTTTATCATAAGTTTCTACATTGTGGTTTTCCTCTTAATTGCTTTAGTTTATGTTCGGTTTATTTTCCTACGTTTTAGACTTTAATGGCCTTATGATGTAGGTTTTTTTTTTTTTTCTTATTATTATTTTTTTCCCCATGAGAACCATGTAGGTGATTCCAAAGCAGGCATTTTTTGGATATCTAATTGTATTAATAATTTCTTACTAAAACCCAAACAATAATTAAGATATCAAAGAGTTGGCACTAGTAATGTTATGCATGCAATGTTCACTGGCTACCAAATTACTACGTACAATAAGTTCATACTTTTCCAAATATGTTTCCGTCGACTTCTATAACCATAGTTTTCATAATGTATTTTCCCTAATTAAGGATGGACCACTTTCTTGCTCATATATTATAAGTTTGTTGTACATATCAAACCTAAACTCGTAGTAAAGCATCACATCAGTAGGCCACGTACAGTCAAACTGAAAAAGGACGAGAAGTTCGGGTCCTACTCTCTCTCTCTCTCTCTCTCTCTCTCTATATATATATATATATAATCTATATATATGTGTATTTATATATTTTTTTTTTTTCGTACCTCATTTTCCATGTCGGCACGCTCAAGCTTTAACCTCAAGCAAACCCCGAACCACCTCAAGAGATTCTAAAATTTAGTTAGAAAAAGGAAGAAAAAGAACCCCTTTTAACACCTTCTTCACGAAAGGTATAATAGTGAAATCATCTTTCACTGGCCCTGAGAGAAAGGGGCGAGAGAGAGAGAGAGAGAGAGAGAGAGAGAGAGAGAGAGATTGCTTGTTGGACTACATTTCTTTGCCTGGTGGATCAACATCTCACATCAAAAGGAATTGTTAAATAAATAATATACATTAAATATCATTTACGTCACCTAATAAAAAAGAGGTTATTAATTCAATATTATTAAGCAGTAAAAACAATGTATATTTATATACGTATAAATATATATATCTATATCAGTATATAATAATTGTAGTGTCAGCTAAACAAACTAATTTGGTTTCTCTGTTAAGTTTCTACCCAATATACATCTAAACTCAGACTTTCTATACTTTCTCATGCCACGTATAAGGGTTTTTGTCCGTAAATCTCCATGGCAAAAGAAAACACTTCCGATGTTGTACTTAACTAATTTTATACACGTAGGCTTGGTTTTAAGATATTTTCGTTTTGACTGTTGCATTTATTGTTTGATTTTTCCTAAAACAAAGTACCAGAGATGAATCTAGTACTTTTGTCAACCTGTCTCTTGTTATTATCAAAAAAAAAAAAAAAAAACTCTTGAATTAGGTGGAAAACAAACGAAATATAGGATTTATTTTCTAGTTGATCATATCTTCCACCTGGATTAATTTCCTTAATGAATGTAATTTTGTATACTTAACTAGCATAAACACTCTTTTTCTCTTACTAGGTTTTTTCTTCTAGGCCTTACTAATAAGGTTTTTGTTGAGATGTATTATATGAACTAATTTTCTAAGGTATAATCTCGGTGAAATTTTTTGACATTAGTTTCTACCAGTTAAGTGGTCTTATTATTTTGGGTGGAATTTTTCGTTGGGATTACTTTATCTTGATTTTCTTTCTCTTGAACTTTTCTACTTTTTCTTTTTATTTTGATAAATTAAGTTAGGGGTTTGGCGTGCGATGGGTCAAGCTTTTGGGAGTTAACCTAGCTGGGATGTCTAATTGTGCCATGATATAAGTTGTCCCTTCTCTTTTTTTTTTTTCTTTTTTTTTTAAATCTTCTACCTGGATTACCTGGATTAGTATGAAATATTTTCCGAATAGAGAATTAATAATACTGTCTTATTAACTAGCTAATGCATGGGATTTCTTTATTCTTTCTACTGAAAGACAACGATTGTACCAATAATGAGTGTATTCTTAGGTGCCATAGTGAATTAAGAATATAAGATTAGTATCAGAAAATTAATAAAGGGAAATTAGTACAATTAAATAGGCATGCGACAAGAAGACATCCAGAAATGGTTTGTAATAAAACTACTTCCATTACGTCTGATACACGTGAATTGTACATATATATATATATTTATACATATATATGTATGTATATACATCTACTGTCGACACCAACATAATTTCACTTGCTTGAAACCATTCACATTGTGTAAATAACCTAGCAATACTAGCAAGTACTTCTTATCAATACAAAATTAGCAAAAAGTTTTGATGTGGGGTCTGCAAAATCTGTGCTAATTTCATCATATCTTTACTGTTTTTCAACGATGATTACGTGTAGCAAGGTTGTCTTTCGAGCTCTCATTTTTTTATTTTTTTGTGTTCATATATATATATATATATATATATGTCTTGACCCAAATTAAGGACCACATACTCGGTTAGTCTCTTTAGTAAGGCACATAATTTTAATT
Organism: Ficus religiosa; assembly: GCA_024759925.1. Taxonomy (NCBI): domain Eukaryota; kingdom Viridiplantae; phylum Streptophyta; class Magnoliopsida; order Rosales; family Moraceae; genus Ficus; species Ficus religiosa. The sequence continues at coordinate 27,246 of JAFMPE010142820.1, forward strand.
AGTTAAAGAGCAATTCAAGTAACTCAATTAATTATCTTACTATTTCTTAAGTCATTATAAATTCAAACTTGTAAAAGCAATTTCTTTTTTTTTTTTTAAAAACCAACGTTAACATCAGAGCTCAAAGCTTGTCGATCACTTCTATGACCACCATTTCTAGGTTTCAGTTTTTCTCAACCGTTATGCCTAATGTAGTGGATCAATGAAGAGGTAAGTGTGTGTGTACATATATATATATATATATATTACGCTCCGAATATAGATATTCTTATTATCATTATTATTACTTCTATATATATGTTT
>JAFMPE010142908.1:3684-13723 GCA_024759925.1 Ficus religiosa
TCTCTCTCTCTCTCTCTCTCTCTCTATTTTAATTTCTCATGTAACATGCACATTAAATCACATATGATTAAGATAGCAAATTATTCTTTATTTTGTTTAATAGATTTTTTTAACCGAGTTTAATTAATAGTAAAAGAGCTGTTTCACTGAGGTGAAAAGATCGGATTAGGCTTTACAGAGTGAAGAGTAATTAGTTTATTTTACCAATATTACCAATGTTACATGTAGGCTTTGAAATTACCATCAGTAACCAAATGGATGACTAAAGATTCTTTTATTTGCAGTAATCTTAGAGAAAATAATGGCAGTTGAGAAGTCCTTTATAGCAAAAGATGTTACTGAAGTAAGTAATTCTCTTCAAAATGATTATCACGCATGTCTTTGTGATTTTCTCTTACATATTATATATACATATATAATATATATACATATACATACAGTTGATTGGAAACACCCCATTAGTGTACCTGAATAATGTGGTGGATGGTTGTGTTGCACGTATTGCTGCCAAACTTGAGTCCATGGAACCCTGCTCTAGTGTCAAAGACAGGTTCTTTTTTTTTTTTTTTTGGTATTTATTATCGAAAAATCCCCGGAACCGCGAGTCCAACGATTCGAGTTTCTTTTCAGGATCGGTTATAGTATGATTGCAGATGCAGAGGCTAAGGGCCTAATCACACCCGGGAAGGTTAGTTCTTAGTATAATGAGAAAATGGATTCCTAATTTTGAGCTGAAAAGTACCTGACTATTTGATTTGAACATTTTTTTGCCCCCCTAAAGAGTGTCCTCATTGAGCCAACAAGCGGTAACACTGGCGTCGGATTAGCCTTTGTGGCAGCCGCTAAGGGCTACAAGCTAATCATCACGATGCCTGCATCGATGAGTCACGAGAGAAGAATCATTCACCGTGCTTTTGGAGCTGAGCTTGTCCTCACCAACCCCGCAAAGGGCATGACAGGAGCTGTTGAGAAGGCTGAAGAGTTACTGGCTAAGACCGCCAATGCCTACATGCTTCAGCAGTTTGAAAACCCTGCCAACCCGAAGGTAACTATTCATTTTCATCATCAATTCTTCAATGAATTTTACTCAGATCTTGCAAAACTTATGTGGTCATACACATTATATATGTTTGTATATGTATGTATTGTTATTGTAGGTACATTATGAAACCACAGGACCTGAGATATGGAAAGGATCAGGAGGGAAAGTAGATGCTCTAGTTGCCGGGATAGGTACCGGTGGTACCATAACAGGTGCAGGGAAGTTTCTTAAAGAGATGAATCCCAACATAAAGGTTAGTCTTGTCGAAAACACTGCGGGGCTCCACACAAAGCCAGCTCCGTAAGAGACACAAAAGGCCCCACAGAGATGGTTAGTAACGTTAAGAATCACCTTATATCTCTGTGCGGAGCTGAATAGAATCGTTCTATTCTTATCTCATTGTTTGATATAAACAGAAATGTTCCTACCAAAATCGTTTTTGTGCTTGTTTTAGTTTATCCTCTTTTTTTTTTTTCCATTTAATTTCTTAATGGGTTAATTTAGTTTGCTTCTAAACTTAGCTTTATGGTGTGGAGCCAAGTGAAAGTGCTGTTCTTTCTGGAGGCAAGCCTGGTGAGTCATTCATTTTTGTAAATGATTTTTTTTTTCTTCCCAAGCTTATATTAAGAGTAAAGTTAGCATCTGTATATTTTCTAGCATTGAATAATATATTTTAATCAATCTATTTGATGCTTATCTTATATCAAGGTCCACACAAGATCCAAGGAATGGGTACTGGTTTTATCCCTGGTGTTTTGGAACTTGATCTCCTTGATGAAATAGTTCAAGTAAGCCTCAAATATTCTGTGTTCCATCTTTGTTATTAGATATTTGTGAAATTATGTAATGAAAATCTAGGAACTCCCCTAAAAAAAGACAAAAAAAATCAATGAACTACTAATTTTGGTTAATGTCGGAAATATGCAGAAGAATTCTTCTTCATATTGTGAGATGTCCCTTCCACTTTTTCCTAAATTGGATTTGACATCAAACCATGTTAAGCATTTTTTTAGATATGAAATCGATTACATGTTCAGATATCAGAACTTTTGTAGATATCAAGTGATGAAGCAATTGAAACCGCAAAGCGAATTCCACTAAAAGAAGGTTTACTTGTAAGTTCCCTACACCAAATCCATATCGATATTATATAGCTATGCTTCTTCTTTTATTGACCCGAGATGAGTGATTCGAATTCTAGACCTTAATAAAAGAGGCAGGGAGGTGAATTTGCCGCTAGGTCGTGCCTGTAATGTCACGGCTGTGTTTTTTCTGCTTCACTGAATTTCACTTCTTTAGTACACAGAAATCACTATAGTTATAGGCTTATGTTCTATGTAATGTATTGCAGGTAGGAATATCTTCTGGAGCCACTGCTGCTGCAGCAATTAAAATCGCAAAGAGACCCGAAAATGCTGGAAAGCTCATTGTTGTACGTTTGATCTCTCGTTATTTTGTGATCGGACATCTGATATATATATACACACACATATACATATACAGATTAATCATTGACAAATGCTAAAGTACTGTGAAGGACAGGTTCTACACATAACATGTAATAGTAAGGGGGAAATAGGGAAACATGACAAATTCTATGTAAGAATGAGTTTAAACAGTTTTACAACAAGAAATTTAGTTATCCCACTGGTTTTACACTTTTCGAAGTCATTATTATATGAAAAAAATGTCATGTTAACGAAGGATCAGTTCGCCTGAAAGACCGAAGACAAACCCTATATATTATTTTAAGGGATTTTTTTAACAAGCTTATTCCTCTTGGTATGAAAATGTGGTTAATTATATATGCAGGTGATTTTCGCAAGCTTTGGGGAAAGATACCTGTCCTCGGCACTGTTTGATTCAGTGAAAAAGGAAGCTGAAAACATGACTTTTGAGCCCTGAGCTGTTCTTTGGCTTTGACTTTGGCTTTTGACCACTGAATAGAAGTTTGTCACTATAATAAAAGAGTAGAAGTTGGGTTATTTGGCATTTTTCTTACCAAACATTATGAAGAATAAAGTTTGAGAGAAGCAAATTATTAGATAGACCTGTTATAAGATGTTCCATAATTGACCTTGGAACCAACGTTTCAGATGTAATATATGTTTATTGTTTTATGTGTGTGTATATATATATATAAATTTGTGAAATATTCAGTTATTGATGTGTGCCTTTAATAATATAGTTATAACGTGATATGATATTTTAATTGAAACGCAATTTGAATAAAGAGATACAATACAAGAGTCGAAATTCAGGTTTATACCAAAGCAAAATAAAACGACAATTAGTCATACTAGTCATGAACAAACGGGAGAATGAAACGACAATTTCGTTTGTTGACACGAAACAAAAAATGGAGTTTTAAACGACAGTGATATGTCGTTTTTGCAACGACATGTGGTTTCTATTTCGTTAAACGACAAAATTCGGAGGCATAAAAGACATTTGATTTACGTAAATAAACGACAGTAATCTAGCAAACGACCGTAAACTTTTAGACGACGACAATCCTTTGTTTGCAAAAATATTTAAAAGAAAAAAAGAAAAAAAAAATATAATATATATATATATATAATACATTTCAGACTAGCGATCAAAAGTCACAGCCGTTCACCCACTCGCCCGAGCTCATCTCTCCGTCGACGTCACACTCTGAGCCGGCGGCGCAGCCTCCGCCTCTCCTCTTATCTCCGGTGGTGCAGTACTCTCTCCGTCATCGTCTCCGGTAAGTTTTTCGAGCTGCTGCTTTCTCTCTCTTCTTCTCTGCTTCTGAATCTACACCTCGCTCTCTGCCTTCTCTCTCTATCTACATATGTAAATATGTATGTAATATATAGAGATATATATATGTACATATACATTACAAACACAAATCATAATTTACAGTTCTGCGTTTAATTACATCAGAAGAAGAAAGACATAGCAATGGAGATGATACCTCTGATGTATTTGCAGGTGAAAATCTGATTAGCATCAAAACCCTAACTTTCTCAGGTTGGAGAAGAATAACTACGAATTTTTAGGAGGTAAGCTTATTGATCCTGGTTATTGTGCTTTTGTACAGTTTGTTTTAGTTTGAGAGAATCATGATTACATATATGATTTGAGGGAGATTTACATAGTGTTTATTGGAAATGCCTCAAGTGGATCATTGTGTTTGCAAATAACCGGAGAATTCGTGTATGGATTCGACGGTTCGGGGATGGGCTTGGTTGGGGATTCCTATTTGCAGTTTAGTTTTTGGGTTTAAGTGGCTATAATCGGTTCTGGTTTTTCAAGAATGGCTTAAAGATTTGTGGTTTTCGATTTGGTTATGGTTGTCTGTTCCTATTTCAGTTTAGTGTCTGGAGGAATACATTACGATGTATCTCATCTTTCTTGATTCAAGCATGTTGAAAGATTTTAGAAGTGTGCTCTGGCTAGCTTTAGTCATGTTAAACTTTGATTGCACAATTTTGGTTCCCTGTTGCATATTTACTCTCTTTAAGCTACAGATAGGTGCCAGTCTAAGCTCTTGTCTCGGAGGTTGCAAATGACTACACTACAAAAGACGGGGCTTAGCTAACAAAATTCTTTTGGTCACAAGTTTGTTTCACATAAATGTTATACAAAATTGACGAAACAGATGTAATCATGAGAAATCTTATAATTCATTGGCTTCAAATTTCAATCCCTTTGGCTACTTCAATTCGTCTTAGAACATAAACATGAATGTTTAAGTGCATGGTCTCGATTCCATAGAAGATCTCAGAGATAAATCAATTCCATAGAATGTCCCTAGAAACGCCCCAACTATGAGAGACGTCCAAATATTTCAAGCGAGTACCATCCCAATCAACTTCAAACCCTAGTTACACGTATCTTCGTACTCAATCATGCATTCTTTCTCATCAGACCTTGCGCGATGCCCAGGTTTGCATTTTGCTCCTAGCCTAGGCTTCGTATTCATCTCTCTTATTACATTTGTTTTACAAAGGTTCAGGCCTGGGTTTTGGAAAGCATTATTCAATAAGTTCGAACGCCTATCTCATAGCATTTTCTCTCATAATTCATTTTTTTTTCCCATTTAATTTTATTATTATTTTAACTGATTTATCTGCTTGTTAATTTGTGCTGAATTCTGAAGAATATTAACCTTGACTTGGGTTGCGTGCATCACATTGCAACTAAGCGCATAATTTTTTACCTGATTTTTCGAAGTTTCTTTGATTTGAATTGAAATGACTTCAATTAGATTAGATTTCTCCACCATATGTTTTTAAGTAAATGTTGAATCCCAGATCTATAGAAAGTAAGCAAAATGCTCTTTGGTTTATGAACAATCTGTTTGTTTTGGCCTGGTTTTCCAAAAGGATGCATTTTTCTCTTTTCGTTTATGTTACTAGAAACTAAAGCAATGATGAAATTTGCTTAAATTCCAAACAAAAGCTTTGATCTAATGAAAAAGGTGAACTTGACATAAAGCTAACGATTTCATGAAATCAGAGTTTGCTTTCTTTGTGTGATTTGCATGGTTTCAAAGTTTCTTCTTCTTTTTGTTCCCTTTTCTAATGTGAGATTTATTCGTGTTGCACTTGTATCTATATTGTGCATGAACGGGTTACCAAGTTCTTGTTTTGAGTTTGGATCTAATTGAATAAGTTGACGTATTATGAATATCATTCTGAAACAATCAATTAGATGGATTTAATGTCTGTGGTTAGTTTACATCTTATTGCAAGGCTGCAAGCTATTGATTTTCTGTGTTAAATGTCTAATGGTATTATGGGTGCAAGTCCACAAGAGTTGACTAATCTTAGAGATTTTCTATGGAATTGAGACTTTGCACTTAAACATTTATATTTATGTTCTAAAATTAATTGAAGTATTCAAAGGGATTGCAGCCAGTGAATTATTGGATTTCTCACGATTCCATCTGTTACGTAAACTTTTGTATAACGTTTCTATGAAGTGAAATTTTGACCAAAGAAGTGTTATTTTGGTTCCCTGACATAAAAGCATGACTAGAAATGTTGTGCAAATCAATCTTCATACCTTGATCGCCTCAAAGTTAACATGTTTAGTCTTATGCTGAATCTTACAGCAAAATGAAACTTCATTGTTTTACTATCATATTTCCCCGATGGTAAAATCATAAAACAGAAATACATGTGTTACATGATGTAATTCACATTAGTACTAACTCAATAATTTTCTTCTAAAGTAGACAATCTGCATGTAAAATCGATGGTTTCATATGTTGCATTTCTTTAAATTGCTTTCTATAAGTGGCCTATCTTTGCCATCCATTTGACTTGCATTGTCTAGGTGAGTGCTTTGTACACTGATATTCGTTAATTTTTTCTTCATTTGCAGGGCATCATGGCCAGTAACATTGAAGGAGATCGAAATGAACCAGTCAATGAGCAAGTAGTTGCAAACACGTACGCTTCAATGAGGTCTGAACTGAACCAAATTTACTCAAAGATCACCGAACTCGAGATGGAAGTAAGTGAGCACTCGCTGGTGATTAATGCCATTCAGCCACTTGACCAATCTAGGCGGTGCTATCGCATGATTGGAGGCGTCCTCGTGGAGCGAACCATCAAGGAGGTCTTGCCTGCTGTGCAGCGCAACAAAGAGGGCCTTGAGGAGGTCATTGCTCGGTTGAATGAGGCCTTGGAAAAGAAGAAAAAAGACATTTCCGACTTTGAGGCCAAGTACAAAATCAGGATAAGAAAGGCAGATAATAATGAGAAACAGGATGATAGCACCCGGAAGGAAGGTTCAGCACAAGGAGTCCTTGTCGGTCCTGCAGGTGGAAGCGAATGATCGGCGGGTCTTGTATGTTTTCTCCATTTTTGTTTTCTTGGGTCTTTCCTAGTAGGACTGTTTTCAGCTTTTTGTTGCAATGAATTAGGCGTTTGAGATTTGGGTATTTGGTTGTTCCGAGTGGTAGAATGTGAAAAAAGATGCTATTGAACATGTTTTATTTTACAACATTTTGTGGCCTACTACGCAAAGGTTTGGAATGAACTAAAGCTATGTGGATTAAATTTCCAATTTGGCCTGTAAAAAATTTGAGCTTAGCTCCTGGGGTTCAACAAATGACACCTGAACGTCTCTGTGGGATTGTTTTAGCACTTCTTCATCTACTTGTTTTAGCTCTCATTTAGATCACCGTGCGAGACTGTTTTTGGGCATCATTTAAAATTTTTTTCACAGGTTTTTCTCCTATAAAAATTTGAATTTTGTTTTTGGGAGCAATTAATAAATAACACTTTTACAGTAAATAATTTAAATAATCAGCAGGTTTCTAAAATATTTCGTAAAAAATATTATTGATCACATAATTTCTGATTTGGGGGTTCAAACTGAGTCCAAATTTGTTTAATTTTCTTGTCTCAATGACTGTTTTTTAAATAATATTTTGATAATTTGTCAATTTATTTAAAAATTATATTTAATCTTTTTTTGTGATTAAATATTTTTATTTAGTCATATTGATATTGCACGATACTGTTGCAATAATTAATAAGACAATCATATCAGTGAATCTTAATTTATCTTAATTTGTTTAAACTTGTAATTTAAATGGACCATTAGTGCCATTTTATGGAAGAAAGAAGAGTAGAGCCAAAAAATCTAAATTCACTTTTTTTTTTTTTTCGTTCTTTTACATTTCCTTTGATCTCAACACTTCCAAATTGCAATACAATCCCTGTACCCCAAAAAGAAAAAAAGAAAGGGAAAAAAAAAAAAGAAAAAAAAAGAAAGGAAATACCACCATCTTATTCAATTTCTCAGCTGAAGAAATCCTGAACCCCTTTGCCGGCGAAGACCCGGTCGGAAAACTCGGCCAAAACGGCATTGAGAGTGAGCAAAACGACACTCGACCCAGCGATGACACCCAAAACGACCCAGGTCGTCCCCAACACCTTCCCAAACGCCGGCCACTCGATCTTCTTTATCTCCTCCGACACTCCGCTCAACAGCCCCTCCTCCTCCGCCGCCTTCCGCTCCTCCATCGCCTTCTTGATCTCCGATCCCAACTCGCTCAACTCGACCTTCAACTCGCCGTCGGTCGCCACTTCTTTCGCCGTCTCCGGTTCGGAGCTCCCTGCGCTCTCTTCGACGGCGTTGGTTGCCCAAAACGGCCGCTTTGTTCTTCTCTTCTCGGTTATTGTCAGAGGTCTCGCTTGGAAGGGAGAATTGGTACCGACAGCTGTCGGTTTCCGTCGCGCGGAAGAGCTGGTATGACTGGTGATCGGCGGTGTCGCCGGGAATTTTACGGACGTTGCTAGTGCCATGTTTGGGGATCCGTTAATGGTGGGAGATTTTGAGCGAAGGGATAATGTTTGGTCCGGGGATTTTGGTTGATGTCTAGTCTTTGCATTTAGGACTTATGGGCTATGGGCCGGTTTGGGCTCTTCTTTCGAAGCCCATGTTGGAGTCCGCTTCGTCCAATTGCAGCCCAACTTGAGTCCAAGGATTAAAATGGGAGAAAGATATCTGTTTTCAGAAAATAATTAAAATAGATAACAATGTTTTAAAATATTTGCAGTAAATACTAATAAATAGACGATTTATCAGATAAATTAATTTACCTCTTATAAATATATTATTTACCTAATAATTACTATTTATTTAGTAAATTTTCCATGAACAAATTTATCAAGTAAGTTTATTTACGTTTTGTAAATTTGTTTTTTACCTAATAAATTTTGCATTTACTTATTTGTTGTTCACTTCAAATATTTTAAAATATTATTATTTTCTTTTAATTATTTTTGTAAAAGTGCTATGTACTACAATTTGAGAGAATAGGAGGTAAATGACATATTTAATAAATTATTACGAATGACTACTTTTTTTTTTATCTGGAGTAAATAAATTATTTATTATATAATAATTATGTAAATCAATTATTTACTAGTAAATATGTTTTTAATTTTTACAGTTTCGTACATATAAAATCTACTTTTTTTTTTTTTTTGGGTAAGTATGCTATCTATTATATATTCCATAATAATAATACCAGTACAATTGACATATGATTGGGGAGGAGTGGTTCTTTTTTGGTATTTTTCTGACAAAGATCGATTTGTAAGTTTAATGTGTCACTATTTTAATCACCAAATATTTTTATTCAACTTAAAATAACCCGCGAGGTTTATGGAGTCTGTCTTTGATTTGTGGAGCCTTCGTATCTTAGACGATTGCATTGTCAAAGATTCATGGCTTTTAATATTTGAACAATAATAGTGAAGACAAAATAGCAAAATAATTTTTAAAATCAAGCATGCAATTTGCAGTTGTCACTACTTTATATAATATATATATATATATATAAATACAAATATCTGATTGTATCATATGACTACAAGGAAAAGGTTATTCAAATAGAATCGAAAAGATCATCGATGGTGGTGACATAGCATCGTCAATGTTTTTTTTTTTTTTTTTTTTGGGATGAAAAAAAAGTGCCAATCCGGGGGCCAAAAAAAACCAAACTGTAATAGTTTCATGACTTCCTATTTTGGATGTGCACTACTGCTCAGGATCAGAGCGGAACAACACAGAGATTTTGACAGATTTCTCGGCACTGTTTGAATGAAAAAACATACTTTTTGATTGAAAAGAAAAATGAGAGCACTGAATATGTTATGCTCATTCACTGTGAACTTCAATTTTTTTTACTCCATACACTATTTCAACAACCTTACTATTTTTTAAAAACTACACAAATATTTATTAAGAATAGAACGGTACCAGTACGTGCACTACTTTATTGCTAAAGCTACTTTTTCGAAAACATTTTTCCTGTTTTCTTTACGTGTAAAAGGTCTTTTGATCTCGAACCGAGTTTTTCATCGATTATATTTGGTATTATTAAAAGTGTCGCACATGTACTCTATAATTGGTGGAAGTTTTCAGATTTTTACTGTTGACACTAGTTTATATGTTTCATTAGAATTTACTGATAAAACTAATATATGATTGAGGTTAAGT